>JAZGTK010013991.1:0-13997 GCA_036877625.1 Ambastaia sidthimunki | reverse complement strand
AACTATCAAATAATAAACTGTTAAACTGCACGTTCAGCGACACATCAGACACAAAACAGCAGCTGCTTTTAAATGCACGTGAATAAGTTTGACACATTCATCGGCTCTTCTCGTATGTTAATGTATGTCATGTGTATATTGTGATGAATTGTGGTGTGTTTTATATGTTAAACTGTGTGTGTGGTTGAGTGGAGTTCATTTGCACACAGCGGGCGGGTTTCACACAACAGAACAACATGTTCTCTGACTCATTTACTTCATTTGGGAAGCGTGAACTTCATATAAACACACTGCAGATTAACCAACAAATGCATGTGTTTCATTCAGTCTTAATAAAACCACATGCCAGCACTGAGAAACTTACAGGTTTGTGCGTATGAAGTGAAGATTTAACGTCAAGTGGTAAAAGTTTGCCACTGATCACAATTTAATGCACAGATTTAATGGACAGATGGAGGATATTTAATGTTTTGTGGTCACAATTTAACAAAGTTATTCCTATTTCTAAAACTCTGCCGTGTTCAATTAAATTATCAACTCATTTTATAAAGCTGATGCATGTTTAGATAAATAAATCAAATCTACTGTCTTTAGTTAAACAGACAATCTTGATCAGTTTCAGGCAAATCTGAGTGTGTGAGATTTCTCAAACAAAACAACAATAACTGTAAGCAGTCGATACATACATACAGTAACATGACAGGAGAGACTGTCATTCATTCTCATGATTTAAACCTGAAACATTCACTTCACGCTGTTTGACTGACCATGTGGTCCAATGTTTACTGTTTCATTTCTTAAAGACATGATCTGCTCATTCACTGACCTCCAGCAAAATTATTAAACAGTTCAGATGGATGTGATTTCATGTTCATGATCTTTAAAACCAAATCACAGATCTGAACATCTCACATCAACATCTATTATAAACGTAAATCAATCACAGACTGCACATACAGACACGTCCACATCTCTACTGCTTTCACTGTTATTACAATCCCACAGTTCCTGTCTGTTATAATGTTTGTTTAAAGACAGATGTCCTACCTTTTATTCACAGAGTTCATCGCTGTTTCAGTGAGATGTAAGCAGCTCAGTTTTGATCTGACTGCTGTTTCTCCAGCGACTCAAACTCAATACACACTTCATGTCAAAATAAAAGTCACTGTGGATAATACAAACACATTTTACTGTATTTGTTAAACATGTATGCTTATTGTAATCTGCATATAAGGTCAATATTTTATTAGGAGTAATATTTTATATGGTCAATATGTAACCAGGACACTACACAGAAACACTGTTGTTACATATGTAATATATGTTACATTCTATAACTCATATAAGGGTTCATGATTTTTGTTCAAGGATGGCAGAAAAATGTGACAATTGTAAGACAGTTAGTTGAATGAGTTTTTGTGTTGATGTGACATCTGTGCTCTGACAGAACAGTTTTAATGTAATCTTTCAACTGCTAGAAACCATCAAACTGTTTAAATAAAGGACAGACTGTTTGTTGAACTTAAGTTTCTTTATTACATCAGATCCTCTGACCAGTGTTTCTCCAACACAACAGTAATTACAGTTGAAAAAAATAGTTCATGTTGTTTTCTCAGATACTTTAATACAATTTCAAACCACTTATTCTGTTTTTAAACATTTTTATAATCTTGTACACATTCAGTAACATGATAATCAATCTACACATTTTGTTACAGGTTACAGGTGAGTTATAGTGGTGACGTTAAACCAGAAAACAATGAGTGTGTGACAAATGACAAACTACCATACTTGACTGGAGAAACTCAGTATGCAGTATGCGAGTATGCATCTGGAACACAGGAATGAATACTGATGTTCAGAAATGAAGCCCCTCGTCTCATCTGACTGTAGTGTTGGTGTGAAGCGTTCAGGCCCAGCAGTAACCTCATAACAGCAGCTTCTCTGAGGACACAGTGCAGTGTGAGTGAGTGTGTGAGTGTGGCACCTGTGGAATGGCACAGTGTTTAACGAAGCTTTAACCTCCTTTTCAGAATAAAAGTCACTCTAGTATTCCTCATACATCAGTACCTACACATGCCCTAATTTCAGTCAGTAGGACAAATGTTGAAAACTAGGATAAAATTAAAACATTTCATCTGTGGCAGGTATGACAAATAAACAATTATAAGTGAATTATAAGCTCTCACTGTCTAGACTAACCAGATTCTTGTTGGTTAAAAACAATTGATATCAAATGTCGACCTATAGGAGAATTAAAATCTGTATTCTGTACGTTTGTGACTTTTAACTGAAGCTGTGGTTGCTGTACCAGCTGTTGTTCACACAGATCTGAAAACACACACAACAATGATGTGCAGAAAGGTTCCTGTCATCAACAGACATCCTCTGATGAACGTGTAAAGCATGTAAACACACACTTCTCCCTGAATTCAGAACTGAGGAGTGAGACTCCTTACACACAGTCCAATATCCTCTTACAACTCAATGTAAATACTTTACATTTGTAAATGTTTTTCTAAATCTTTGTATATATGCAGAGAGTCTTGATGGGGCTGCGTACCACCATCTAACCTGCAAACTCAAAATCTTTATTTTAATCAAATATACATGATGACGACTCTAAAGTTTAGACAGGTGCATTTACACTTGCTGGATCCATTTGGTAATTCAGAAGTCACACGGGATCTTTCAGGATAACATAGAGGGTGAGATGGGTCGTGTCTGGGGAGGAATAAGAGGCAGTATTCTGTCTTCAATGATTTATGAAAGGGTTACATTGTACTCCATCAGAGAACGTGAGTTAAACTGTGATGTCTCACAAAAACTCCATGAAAGTGCATTGAGGCATCCGTGCGTTCAGAGAGTCTGGATCCTGGCTGAGCTGTGAGATGAAGAAGTGAGGAAGAGTTTGAGCAGACAGAGGCATCGGCAGCACAGCCCACATCCTCAGCAGAGTAGCGACACCTGCAGAACACCGGCACAGAGAACAGAACCACAGCAGAGATCCTGCCACAAAACTCCTGCTCAGTCCTCTTACACTAAACATACTTACATTTGTGTCTGTCTCTGTATCTTTGGGGCAGCTACTGATTTATTCAAATACATCTATTTCATAGACTAGTCAGAGGTTTGACACACCTGGATGAGAAAATGCCCTCCGTGTGCAGAGCTGTAATACAGGCAGTGCAAATACATTAAACAGCATAAAATATTAGACTGTATTTTTCTTTGGTCACAACATCTTTGTTATTGTATTGTTTTAATGACATCATTACTGTTTTACACATTTTAGGACAATAATAACTATATATTATATACTATTAATGTACATAAATATACCTGGATTAAAGCTCTAGACATTCTCTCATCCATCCTCATGAGGTACTACCTCAGATGCCTTTTAAATACTATTAAATGAGGCAGCACACTTGAGTTGAGTGTATCCAGACATTTGACAGGTAGTGTGTTAGTGTGATGCTATGAACACACCTTTTATATTTAGTTAATGACATGAGACCCGATCAGGAGTGTTTGCTTGCCTGTTATATATCACAAATAGTCATACCCATCATTATATAAACACAAAACCTGTCACATGCTGTCATACCTTATGAAGACAGGAAGCTGATCATGCTCCAATAATTCTCTACATTCTCAAAGCGTCAACAACATAACTAGCCTGATGGAGGACAAACTACATTCCAACAGCTTCACTGGTTTCACTGATAAATCATAAAGAACTTTTATATCTAGAACAAGTTTAAAGTTTAAAACATACCAATATTTCTCAAAAACACAACACACTATATAAAGTGCTTCTGCTTGGCAGCTATTAAAAGGCACCTTGAACTTTCATGAACTGTGTTTGGTATGACAGTGTGGAAAATATAAACCCATGATCTATATGTACACAAAATAATAACACACTCTCAAACTAGCACACACTCCTCTTCAGGTTCAATATTAATTACATTCTGTCAAACACTGGACCAACTTGAGCTTCTCATTCACTAGCTGGGGCACAAGATCAGAATCTCAAATAGTTTTTAATTACATGAAAACATTTATATTTTGGCATGTCTCAAAACTCAAAGCATTAACACACTCAAGGCACTGAATATAAAACTGATACTCTTAAGCTCCCATAAGCAACCAAAAGCAGAAAATATTCTAGTTTTATCTCTAGAAACCAGGTAGTGCAGTTTAAATACACAGCATCCAGATGACAGCTGGCTGACTTTATAAGTGATGGACATATTAAAAGCTGAGAGATGACTAAACACACACTGTCATAACCATGTTGCCTAATTCAAGTACAGACCTAAAACACAAAACATGCAGATGATATGAACAGATTTCTGCTTGCTGCTCCAGAAATCCTACAGATCAAACTGTAAAAACAAACTTCCTGGGCAACTTCACCCCTCTGACCTGCATCTGGCAGCTAAATGCTACAGAACCAGTCTGTGTCCTCAACTATCTGTAATTTTAAAAACACTAAATAAAATATAGACTTTGATTCACAAACTCTGAATCTTGCAAATTAATATTAATCGACAACTTTACAAACGTTCATGTGGATCAGCTGGTCTCCTGATACAGACATCACCGCACACTCAAGTCATTGTGATTCTGTTTTTAAACCTCAAACTGTTCTTGTTTCTAAAGCATGACAGCAGGCTGACAGCATGTGTCTCTGAATGTTTTTACACTTTAATGTTGAGAATTCTGCTCAACATCTTTTGACACATTTTGACCTGAGCAATATTCATTATCCTTTACACGCATCTGCATGTAGGACGATCAAAAGAAAAGAGGGGACGAGAGGGGGGGAGATGTGAGTATTTAGTTCTGCTCTCTGTGCCTGTCTCCAGTGCGTTTCCCACCCTGTGTGTGTGTGTGTGTGTGTGCAGGGTTGGCACAAACGCACTGGTGTCTATGTGAAGGACAGGTGTGAGCCGTTGGATATTTGAGATGTGATGCTGGTGCTCCTGCTCATGCCCTGTTCAGTGCGCCCTGCTGAGGTGGTCCTCCTCAGCGCCTGAGGGCTGTTTCGCATCCCCACACTTTGGGGCACGGCTCCTGGGGGGCCCGAGGGGGAGTTACCCCACGGTGGAAGCCCACCTCCAGAGATGGTTTGGCCCCAGCCCTGCTGGGCCTGTGCTGCTCCCTGACTGGGGTGATGGTGGTGACTGGACCCTGAACCAGTGTTGCTGCCCCACTGTGTTCCCTGAGAACTATCCGAGTGGTGCTGATGGGGAATCCAACTGCCCGGGGCTCCAGGGAAGCTGTGGCTGAGACCCTCAGGAGAGATATTTGCCAACACCATGTTGCTGAAGCCCAAGCGCATGCTCTCCGAGTCAAAGGCCTCAATCTCTCGAGCCTGACGCTCCAGAAGTCTACGGATCCGCTCGGTGCGCTCGTTCTGCAGAGTCAACATCTCTTCTTCAATCTGCAGGGTTCACATCAGAGGAAACTGCTGTAGTACAGTAACATGGCTTTTAAAATGGTTAGTAAACATCTAATAAAAAATGAGCACAGGAGAGGAAGAACATGCTGTGACTTTAGATCAACACACAGGTGATTATATTCAACCAAATATGTCACGGTTTCCCACCCAAACCCTCTTAGCTTAAGGATTTCAAGAAAAGTGAAATGTGTTGAAGGGAATAAGCAGACCTTAATCTCCAGCAGGGCTCTCCTCAGAGACACCCTCTGCTCCAGCTCCTTCCTCTCTCGCTCCTGCTGCGCGTCTGTCTGCATCTTTATCTTACTCTGATACGCATTCAACAGCTCCAACTCCTGCTGCAGCTGCATCCGCAGCACCTGACACTCCGCTTCCTGTGCCTCGTCCAATCGCAGCTGAGAGAGAGAAACAGGGGCCGTCTTTATCGTATGACCAGGCACTCATTAATTCATGCGTCTCATCATGTGTGTTGCACTCACAGCCTGTGTGGAGAGCATGTTGTTGATGGTGTGGTCATACTGCTCGGCGAGGATGGCTAGTTTCCTCGTCTGTTCCTCCTTCAGTCTCTTCAGCATGGTCTTGTGTTCTGGTTTTGGCGTGCTCTCCAGCAGTTGGTTTCGCAGGGCTTTGTACTGTCGGGTTTGGATCTTGCACGTATCCTGGAACTGTTTTTTGATCTGAAGCTCTTTGGGCTGTTGGAGAAACAAGAAGATGGCAGCAACATCAGTAGAAAGGTTTTAGACTGGTCCCGACTGGTTTTGCTTTAAAATTAGATACCAACTAGCAATGAAGTTACCTTGAGGCTCTTGGGCTGCTGTCGGACCTCCATGACGTGTTTACGTCTGAGTTCCCTCTCTCTGCGCTTGTTGTACTCCGTCTGGTTAGTGAGCTCGGTCTGGTGCTGCAGGCGTATCTGCTCTGCTCGCATCTTCTGGATGTTGCCCAGATGCCTAAACTCCAGCTCCTGCATGGACTCGTGGTGTCGCAACAGCATGGCGTGCTCCAGATCTTTCTGCGTCTGCCGTTTGTTTAGCTCCTAAGAACACACGCAAAAGAACAACAAGAGACACACAAGAGACCAAACCTGTCACCTCTGTGGAGGCAGAACTCAATTTTGTAAATGAATGCATGTATGAACCCTCTGCTGGCTCACCTCTCTCATGAGATCCTGCTCCACGTTGTGGCGTGAGATGAGGATGCGACGTTTAAACCTGCGGCACTCCAGATCCAGATACTGTCTCTGTCGATAAAGAAGGTTGGCTTCCTCCTCCGACTGGAAGTTCTGAAAGTTCTCCTTCTGCTTGGACAGCCACTCCTGCTTCTCCTTCTTTGGCGTGGACTGGTTCTCATTCAATTCCTGCATTGAAAAGGTGGAATGTATGGAAGTGTGTAATGGAATATTATGATGGAGCCATTTAGCTGGGTTAAGTATGCTTGCTTTTCCGACCTCTTTGAGCTGTTCCTTGCGCAGTTTGTACTCTCGTTTTTGAGATTCCAGGAAGCTGTTGAGCTCCTTCTTCTGTTGGCTCTGAATGTGCTGCAGGAATTTCTTCTCATCGCTGGTAAACGTCTTGCCCTAGAACAGAGAATGGTGTTAAACTTAAAGACCAGACATTTACAATTCATCATGACTGTTAAATGATAAATAAGGTTCAATTTTAGCCTTGCAAATGAATAATATATGAAAATAACGACCAATTTCATTCATTACATCTTATGGAACTTATACTGTGAGAGATTGTTTTGTGTTACAGTACATCTTTCTCCAAAGTGGCCTGGTGCTTCCTGATAAGTTTGTCCATCTCCACAGCAAAGCAGTTCCTCTGGCTCTCCAGTTCCTTGTCTAGTTTAAGTCTGTGCTCGTCCATCTCACCCTTCAGCTTGTTTTCTAAAACCAGAAGTTGTTTCTGGTGCTGCCTGCGCATACGTTTGTAGCCGGACATCTGCTCCCGTACCTCAGAGTCCTGCTCGTGTTCCTGAATCTGACGAGTGACCTAGCACACAACAAACACAAACATGTTGACCACTGCAGCAGAACGGAGATCTTTAACAAACAGTACAACAGTAAGTCTCTTTTCTTGGCTCTCACCAGAGACGCTGTGCGGATGGTCGCAAAGTGTTCTCGATTGCGGTACTGTCGCCGTGGAGTTTGTGTCGGGGATGACGGGGGCTCAGTTGGAGGTTTCTGAGACTCTTCCTGACAGCTCTCCTCCTCCTTCAGCACAAAAACACAACACACTGACCCGTGTGGCATGAGAAATGATTTTGTCATTTGCACAGTACGGAAATGTGAGCGGAAACACAAGAAGCACACGAACCGGTTTGATGTTGATGACGGAGCTGTTGGGTATGATGGTTTGGTCTTTCTCCATCAGGTCCACTTCGCTCTTGTTGTCGTCGGTGGCGTCCGGAAGGCTGTTGACAGAGCTGCTCTGTGAGCTGGCGCTGATGGACATACTAGGTATGGACTGATTACTGCCCACACTGTTCACCGTACCGGTGCGGCCAACGCTGTTTTCCACCTCCTGCAACACATTAAGACTCCTGAAATCTCTTGATTTGTGCAGATTCGTGTACCAGGATGAAACACAACTGACCTCCTCATCATCTGGGACCTCCACCGCAGGGCCGTTGTGGGCCTCCTGGAAGAGGATCTTTTTCATCTTGCGGTACTGCAGGTTGTCCAGCTCTCTCACAGCATCTTTGGTGCGTTGGATGAGGTCCATGAGCACAGACTCCGGCCGCTCGCGCTGGACAAACGCATGCTGAAGGCAGATGAGAGTCCACGAAGATCAAGATTAAAGGATCAGACACGTGTTGCAGGTGATGGAAACTTCATGTAAATTTTGCAAATGTTGATCCTGTAATTGTGTTTTGATGTCTTGTAAACTTACTGTAAAACATACTAAAACGTTCCCTGTAACCAAGGTAACATTATCTATGTCACAGATGCAAGAAACCATTAGAACACAAATGCATTCTGAAAACTGGAGCTAAATGCATCACAGTGCAGGAAAGATCAAAACATATCAAAGCATCCCTGAAAATTCTTCAGGAAGAAAACCTCACACTTTGCTTTGAGCTTGTTTTGCTTACTTTCAGAAGTTCTTCAGAGTTAGGTCTGTCCTGCGGTAACTTCTGCAGGCAGGAGTCCACAAAGTTTCTGAAGTAGTCCGTCCTGTGCAGAAAGAAAATGACACAGCCGTGAGCTGAAAGCACCAGAGAAAGAGCAGGAGTCATGCGATGAGCTCACCAGTCACTGGACTGCAGCGTGGGGCTCTCGTTCTGAGCGATGTGGTATAAGGCACTCATTGCATTCATGTTGAAGAGGGGAGGTTTCCTCTCAGCTGGAGGAGATGAAAGTTCATCAGAAACAGAACAGACACACACTGAGCAAAACCATAGCTGTTTTCATCACTTATCATCCCACCTAATTCAATGCAGGTTATTCCTAGAGACCAGATGTCAACCTTCCCATCATACTGACCCTCATCCATGGCCAGAATCACTTCTGGAGCCATCCTGAGAAACACAAAACATCACACAACACAACAACATCACACAACACAATAACATCACACAACACAACATCACACAACACAACAACATCATTCCAGCAGTTCTGGCTTTCTGGCGTTTAGCACTTTCTGCTCTTCAGTATGTGGGAAATTCAGTCTGCAGCAGTGATATGTGTATAAGCACCATCACTTGTGACTTTATGACTATAAACAATCAACAGAATTTAAAGGTACCAATTTAACTTACCAATAAGGAGTCCCCACAAATGAATTAGCTGGAGACGCGATAGACGCAGAACCAAAATCGGCCAGCTTCACCTGTCCAGGCTCTGTGAGCAGGATGTTTCCGGCTTTAATATCCCTGTTAAACAACAGAATGAGCTCACAAACTCTTGCTGACCCACACAAAACAACACCTACAAACAGACTGTCCTGATTTGTTTGCTGTACATTAGAGCTGGAATTATATTAACACTGTTCTTTTATTGTTAACGTTACTAAATCTCAACTCTGCTGTGTAGACATCTGCAGCAGTGAAAGACAACACAAGACGAGATGATCCTCAGAACAGTGCAAACAAACACTCGGTTTAGCACTGAGACAGGAAACAGCTCACCTGTGAATCATGTTGTGGGAGTGAAGGTAACCCAGCCCCTGCAAAGCACCATGGGTAATTGCTGCTATCTCCATCTCTTGTAAAGGTTTTTTGTGTACTGTGAGGAAAGTTAAAAAGAAAACTCAGCTTCACTGAGGTCTGAAGGATTTTAACTCTGTTGACTAATATTAGTGGGTCAGGCTGACAACCACCTCCATAAATAAATGTTCTGTTTTGTTGTAACAGGGGTCAAACACATTAGACAATCATTAAAGACATCAAAACTTACCCTCCAGCAGATCTGAGGCAGAGCCCAGACAGTACTCCATAACCAGCTGAGAGACACAAATAAACATTATTACCAGACTCTGATAGACTCACATACAGACACTGTTAATGAGTTTCTCACCCATGCTGTGTGTTCTCGCAGGTAACATCCTTTATACTCGATGCTGTTTGGATGTTTTATCCTTTGAAGAAATTTGACCTCTTTTATTATATCCTGCCATTTCTGTAAAAGTCAAGAGTGGATTAGAACAGATTCACAGTTTTATTAATGAATCAGTTTGTCACATAAGTGATGAGACCTGCATACAGTCACACAAGGAAAACTTCATTTCTGAAGTGCATGAAGAATGAACATTAAACTCTGATTAAAAGCACAACACGATATCCTGACAAACACCTTAAAGCCTTTAACACATCAATAAACTCTATAATCAATAAACAAACGATCAATACAAAAACAAATCCTTCATAAACCTCATAAATCCTTTAATTCGTCTTCTAGTAAAGCGGGAGGACAGAGTGTCAGAGCTGTGATTAAATAATGAATCATGGGATACATGCGTCAGGCAGTAAGCTGAAGTCTACAGGAATTTCTACAGAAGTTACAACACTTGCTGGTTAGCATGAAAAAGTGTGTTGTCAGTATCACCTCATTGGATTGTTTCCCACTATATGACATTTTCTTAATGGCCACAACCTCTGAGGTCCGCACGTCCCACGCCTGTGAAATAAATGAATAAACTGATGAGACATGATTTCACTTTATATGAAACACATATATGATTTAGTGCAGTGGCTCCTGACAGACTGACCACTGACAAAAGATACTCACAAAGTATACTGCACCAAAACTGCCATGACCGATTTCCCTCAGGTCTGAGAACAGTTTCTCAGGGTCCTCTTTAAAGAACAGCTCAGCGATCTCGGGGTCCTTCAGGCTCCCCGCACGAGCAGCGTTGGGCATGCTGGGAGGGGGCGGAGCCGCAGCCGCCGGTCACTATCTGGGTCTGCGACGCGACAGCCCCCACTGACGGCTCATCTGCAAGACAGCGGCCTCATGCGGACCAACACCTGAGAGAGAGAGAGAGAGAGAGAGAGAGAGAGAGAGAGAGAGAGAGAGGGAGAGAGAGGGAGAGAGAGGGAAATCGTGAGCTGCAGTCACAACATCACTGTCTCATTCTCAAACTCCACACTCTTCTACTTTTCCTAAACATACAAAACACGACTGAACATTTTCAAAACAATCTGTTTTAAATATTACTGTTTATGCACTGACTGTTAAAACGATGTTTTGGGGCATTAGGTGAATTCAGACACAATCACAGTTAATGAAGGTAATAATGAAATGAAAGTAAAAATGTCAGCATGTACAGTGATGTATGTTTGTACAGTATGATAAAGCAACAGGAATACAATAAATAATTTACTGTTTGGTGAAATGGTGTGATTAATAATCAGCCTATCAGGACAGACTAGCACACTTACTCCGGCCAAAACTCAGCGCCGGTTCCCATCTGAAGCCCAGCAACAACTCGCACATCAGTTACCATAGCAACCGCATCTCTGAGCCAATGGCCGAGAGGCTGCGACCGCCCCTCTCAGAACACGTTTTCAAACAGCGTTTATGTGCTTACGTGCAGGAATGACTAACTGACAGTGATGTAATGAGACACATCATGGCAACTGCTCCACAGCTGTGAATCTGTAACACTCACAAACCTTGTGCTCTCTCTGAATTCATTTAGCACTTTCTAACACTCATCACATGCAACCTCCATGTTAACATCTACAACAGCCAAATACACCATAATAAGACAGATTCAATGCATCTGTTGGTTTAGTGAGATTACACATAACGACAGTGATGACAACAACACTAAACAAGTTCACTTTGACAACTTTGTTATTAATGAGTGTTACACAACTGCCCTGCATTCCCACTATGTTTTTTATTAGTAAACAGCATCAAACTATAGCCACATAGGATTGACCTCAATGCAGAACAGAGCCCTGTTTGTTGCCCCATCCAGACACAATGCTGAGAGCTGATGCTTCAGTCACAAGACTGACCCGAACTGCCTCTCACACACACACACACACACAAATTACCCAGTTTACTTGTAAATAGTGTAACAATACTGTCGGCAGTGTGTAACACAGGGCTGCCAAACATGCAAACTTTCACTTTCTTCACCAGAGTTATTAGTTTAATGAACAGGATGTAGAATGACATGAAGAATGATTTGCAGGATGCAGATTCAATGAAACTGAACTGTTTCACAACAGAGGAAGTTTATTAATGCAACACAAGTTAGAATGAATGTTGATGTAGACATGATGTGTTATACTCTTCAACCCATTCAAACTACAGCAAATGATGTTTTTACAGATGTATGTGGAGTTACATTACAGGTATGGCTATTACACAAATGCAATTCATCTGTTTTGTTGTGAGCCAGTGAAACAATTAACATAACAAGTATAAATCAAAAGTCTTTATTGCTGAGCCCATAATTCATTGGTCAGGATAACAGAAGTGAAACGTTTAAAAGATCTAAACCAACAACCTTCCTGCAATAATATATGATAGACCGCCACAAGTTCAACTCTGTGACAGTCACTGCATGACATCAGTGAATCAGACGTCTGACATCAGACTGATGTGGGAGTGGAGACCGAGGCTCCAGTAACAGATGCTGTGTGGAGAAAGAGGACAGAGGTGCAGATTTAATGAGGTCAGAGAAAGACAGTTGTGGTGGAGAAAGCAGCCAGTGTCTCTCAACAACAGAGGCATTATTCAGACTCTCATTCGCATACCAGCGGTTTGCATGTTTATGCGCAATGCAAAGCCGCAAACAAATGCACCAGAGCTTCACTGCATTAAAATCACTGCAGCCGATGCCGTCAGCAAACAGACAATCACAACAGCTGTTCATAAATCATCCTAACCATCACAAAGACACAATGACACTAAAGACTGATATCTGACTGTCCATCATCATCATCTAAACACACATCCCAACTGTACAAATACAGTCAAAGCTAATTAAACTACAAATACATCCGCAATGTGTACAAACGATCCCAATGTACTTACTGTACGTGATTTCCACTACTGTACATCACATGCATGATCATATTATCACACGTGTACACATATCATCATAAGGTACATGAATGTGATGCTTTTCATCTTACTGTCACACACGTGTGCGGTTCTTCATGATCAATATCTGAACAACTAACTAACTGTCAGTTAATGAGGCGTCAGACAGTTGAGTCAAACCCTTGACTTGGGTGGAAACTAACTAACTAACTAACTAACTCAATGATTCAATGCAACCCGCTGAAATCTGTGACACCGACAGAAACGTTACCCTGACGTTTGCTTACGGAAACAGGATCCAGTTCTTCTGACCCAAACTTGAAGTTAGCAGAAGCGCTAACCGCTGACTTACCCTCCCGACAGGCCAGCAAACCTCCAGAAACCTCCAGCAAACCCAGCAGCGCACCCGGAGGACAGAAACACCGGTCGGTCCCGCTACACCTCGACCTGTGTCGGGCATGAGTGTCCGGGGCGGAAACTCCTCCAGCCCGGTTCTGGTAACGGTGGCCCAGCAGCTCTTCACGCTCCCGGGCTGCTGTTAAAGATGGCGTCCGTGACAGATCCACTCCCTGACAGCTTCAAAACACATCAGACAGTCTTTAAAACACAAGCCTCACATCAGATCCGGCCCGAACACATCAGATCCGGCCCGACCTGCTGAACGGAGCCGTTTCTGCATCCGGTGTGTCTGGGCTGCGGGTCTGAGATCATGTTGTGCTGGTTCTGGCTGTGATTTTTCTCTGCCCTCCTGATGTCCGATTCAACAGCGAATCGTTCATTTGAACCGAGTCTTTTACATGATTCGTGATTCGTTCGTGAATCACTGAGGTGATGAAACTGAGAGAACTGAGATGAGTCTCATTACATGTGTTGATATAAAACTAACATTGACAGTCTGCATAACTGAACAGCGTTTACAAAAGTGATCAAATCTTTCGTCTTAAAGCGTGTTTGAGACTTGAATGATTTGGTGACTCGGTTTGTTTGAACAGATTCGTTTAAATGAATCGGATCAGTTCT
>JAZGTK010013990.1:0-13998 GCA_036877625.1 Ambastaia sidthimunki | reverse complement strand
TTGTATTCCATTATGTTCTGTAATTAAGTTCTTGGGACATTTTACATTTAATAGCTGAATATCTTATTTCTTCAGTGCAAAGAGTACATCAGCCAGTATGGCCCACTGGTCATTCAACAGCTCATGTCTATGGTGAGTGATTTGCTATTATTATTTGGCTTATTTAATTTGCAGTCAATTAAACAGTTTCATTCAACTTTCATTTGTTGAAATGAGTGCCTGACTTCCCTTTCTGTGGCACGCCACAGCAAATGATGTTAATATGTAGAGCTTGTTGCAGTTCTTGTAGTCAAATGAACAAAGCTGCTCTTGTTCGTCTTCCCGTTGAGCCACTCTGCCTGTCTGCCAGCTTAATTCACATCTCTAATCACGTTTTCTGTTTTTATTCCCATTCTCATTTCCTCTTCTGTATCTCTGCCTGTGGTTTTGTTTGTTCTGGTCTTCAGGAACAGGTAGGTCTCTCTGAGCTGCTAGTCCCATTCTAGCTGAAACCTTTAGCCTGTCCGTCGTTTGACTAATTGCCTGTGCTGTCATCTAATCTAAATGCAGGTCGCTAGCCTGTGCTGTTATGTAGACTAGCTACTTATTAAAATGGAGCTGTTGTGTTGTGTTGTGTTGGTTTGGTTTGTAGGTGTATTGCCAGACTAATCATTGATTATAACATTCATAGTGCACACTGAAAGTAGGGTTGGGAATCTAGAAGAGGAACTTGAGAACGGTTCTGCTTTTTATAAAAAAAAAAAAAAAAAGAACTTAATCAAGTGACTTTGATATTTTGGTTCTGGTCAAACTTCTTGAATTTCTTCATTCTTCTGCTGATGTTGACAGGATCACACTAAACATAATCATTTGCCATTTCAGAGAAGTGTTTTCTATTTAACTGTGCAACTTGTTAGAACAAAGATACAACAGATACAAGGCCACTGTAGTCATTTATTCTTTGTGACTGATTTCTGAACAAAAGAACCGCTGATCGAAGGTCGTGTCATTCCCATGAGTAATTTGTATGAATCGGTCTTATGACGCATTGACCATTACTTTCATCTCCAACTGTAAATAAACTGACTTATTTTCACTTAAAGATCACCCATTGTGTGGTTTTTAAGCCAAAATTATTATCCTTATGATTCCCGTCCCTACCTGTGAGAATACCCTTTAACCACAATTCCATTTCAGTAAAGGTCACTTAAGTTATGCTGGTCCTTCACCTGGACTAACAGCAGATGTGGCTTTTCCCTCATCCCATCTGTGAGATCATGCATCATGCATGTGTTGTGTTTTGCATGCGTGGTTGCCGTCAGACTGGCAGGGTGGTGTGAGATACTCTAAGCTTGAGTTGGAGCTACATTGACTAATAAGTTAGTCAGAGGTTTGACACTGTGGCATCATGGAAAAATTTGCATAAACAAGCCAGCCTGTCAGTGCATGCCTGTGGAATACTGCTCACCTTGCCTTTTTATTTTGTTTTTCTTTTTAAAAGGTTGAATAACTATAAAATGTTAAACTTGTGTCTGCACTACTTAAAATTCCATTGTAGCAACCCAAGGACATCTGCACTCGTTCTGGTTTTTGCTCTTCTGGCCTCAAGTCTGTACGCATGGAGAAACTGATGCCTGCCAAAACCATCCCAGCTAAAATGTTTCCAGCAACCAAACTTGAGAAGCCTGTCGTCGCCAAGCCTGCTAAGGTAGCAATATATACCGTTGCTTTTGCTTTCAATATGAGTGTTAATCTGAGGAACTTGCCTGTAACCAGTTGCTATTATTTTAAGCTTTTAAAAGGAATCTGCTCATTTTAAACCACTCCTAAATAAAACCAAGAGGGTCACTTCACCTTAAAACAGAAAGTAACTAACAATAGCTGGTTATATAAACTGTAAAATCGGTGTCAGTAATTGGGTACCTGTAATTCTGTATTGTTTCACCCTTCATTAAAACTGTACAATTAGTGTGTTGACAGCTAATATGGTCTATAAATGACATGTGACTGAAACTTGAATGGTTCAAGTTTGTAAATCTTTTCTTGATGTTTGTCTGCTTGTTTTGCAGGAGATGAAGCGTGTTCGTGACTCCCCGCAGTGTGCCATCTGTGAGTTTGCAATGAAGGAGGTTGAGGGAATGCTTCAGGATCAGACATCTGAGGTATGATGCCACTGAAATGATTTTGTTCACCAGACTACCAAATTGAATGGCTTTGGTTTTGTTTTGAGGGTAGGTAGTAAAAAATTTATAAGAGCTGATCATGTTAATTTTTTTTTATCAGGAAGAGATTGTGCAGGTTGTGGAAAAGGTCTGTGATGTCTTGCCCTCCACGCTCACAGCACAGTGCAAGGACCTGATTGAGACCTATGGGAAGGCCATCATTGAGCTGCTTGTGCAGGAGGCCGACCCCAAAACCATATGCGCTTTACTTGGGCTTTGCAGGGGGGCCAGCCGCACCTTTATCCGTATGTGTCCATAAAACATTTTTAGTTTTATTTTATGAAGAAAGATTTCAGTAAATTATTTTTTTTTGTCCTGCAGCTGTAATGGACAAGACCAAATATGAGATGGGTGGATTCTGTGATGTGTGCAAGATGGCTGTGCGTTATGTGGATGGGATCCTGGAACAGAACGCCACTCAGGCTGAGATCGAGGAGGCTGTGAGGAAGGTCTGCAACTTCCTGCCCGATGCAGTCAAAGATGAGGTATGTTTGTTTAGTGAAACTTAATTATTAAAATAAGTTACTGAACACAGGAGAAAGCAAACTTTTATTTTAATTTATAAAAGAGAGTGAGGTATTGACATTTTACGGTTGTCTCATTCAAAATAATTTTGAGGTTTCCTGCCATTAAATCAAAGTCATTAATTTTAGTTTAAATCTGGAATACAGAATTTGGCTCCATCATTGCAAGTAACTTTTTTTTGTTACGTGTTTTGAAATTTTGTTCTAAATAGAGGAGTTTTCTTAATGTGGTTAAAGTTTAAATTCTAAGCAATCGCTGTAAGACAAGCTACAAAAGCTTTACCCTCATTAGCACCCACATGTTATTTATTTATTTATTTTTATTTAAATAAAACTGTTTACATACATAGTTTAGTCAGTTGTAAACTGGACTGAAGTGAACTGTATACTAGACGGTCTGAGACAGCTGTGTTGGAAATAAAGATGTGTTGGAAACAGAATAAAGCTTGAGTGAGATGTATGACTGCTCTGTGTGCAGTGTGATCAGCTCATCGATCAGTACGAGCCTCTGCTGGTACAGCTGCTGCTGCAGACGCTGGACCCTGACTTCGTCTGCATGGTAGGATGACGACCCTCTCACACTGTCTTAAACATTGTGTTACTCTGATATGGACCTCAGTCCGAGTTTGTGTGTTGTGATGTACAGAAACTGGGGGCGTGTCCTGAGGCAGTGCAAAAGCTGCTGGGATTGGAGCAGTGTAGCTGGGGACCAGCATACTGGTGTAAGAATGTGGAGACTGCATCACGCTGTAATGTAAGTGTTCATATACTATAAGCTCAAAATTGCTAATCAAGACTGACTGGACAAATCATTCTGAAAGTGTCTGAAGACCGCAATCAAGTCAGTCTTGACTCTGTGTTTCAGGCATTGGACCACTGCAGGCGTCATGTTTGGAATTAAAGGATACGCACAACGTTCAAGAACAATCTTGGGGAAACTAAAGGAGAATTGCTGTAGCTATGCTTACATGTTGTCAAATCAATACTTTTCTTTTTAATAGTGACATTTGAATGCCGTCTTAGCTAATTTAAATGCAAAGCTTTTGTTGAAAGGACAATATTTGAGTGGGGAGGCAGGGGTTTGAGGGGAGTTTGACTGACTGGTGTAGCTATATGGAAAATACTTGCACTGAAACTGGAATTTAGGCTTTTTCTGTGTTCTAAAGGGGATTTTATTTTCAAAAGTAGGTTTTATCTGTACAATATACATATGCACAGTCTTGTGAGAGAAATTGAAGTGAAATAGTTGGTGCCTTTTTGATGAGAGAAGGACCTGAGAATTAATACTAAATGTATGACAGTCCCTGATATTACTGCCTCCCAAGCTACTGTAAACGCTTAAAACACGCACCTGTAAGGCCAGTGACTTTAAACATTTAAATGGGTGACATTTTTGATTCTAATGGGAACTGATTCTCTAACTTGTTAGTTTTGTGTCTATTAATGAACTGAAAAAATGAAAGTGATATGACTTTATCTTTTAGCGCCAACCAGTTTTTGCCCCCCTCACTCCACTGATTGATCTTTTATTTCTCACTAAATGTTTTGAATAATGGTCTGATTTTACCTTGTGCTTAATGTTCAGACTGAGCCTTTTGTTTTCTTTGTTTTAAACCAATTAAAATTAAACCAACCTAAACCCATTCCTCTGGTTTTTTTAATTCTTGATTAAACATTTACTTTTAAAGAAAATAAACTTTTAAAGAACTATAAACCAAGTCTGTGCGAGTTCAGTTATAATGGGCTAAATTTATAAAATGTGCATACATGCAGAGAGATTTGATTTTAGAGTGTACACTAAAATTCATGCCAATGTTCAATGATTTATAAAACAGTCTCTGTGGACTTGCATGAGCATCTTTACTGCAAGTGATATTACTATAAATTCATGTGAATGATAGTCCATTAGTTTTAAAATTAGTGTATTGTTGTGGTAAACACTGCTTTGAATTTAATCATCTGGAAGCAGGATTTTTTGTAGCTCTATACTCTTTATTGGATTTTTTTTTTTGCTGCTTATGATGTAAATGAATGCTGTAAAATCTTTGTACAAAGGCCACTGTAACAAGTGTATAGCAATTCATTCAATGTCAATCCTTCACTGCAAAACAAGTGACATGGTGACACATTTGTAACACATTTTTCACATCAAAATATTTTAACATAATTCTGTTGTTAAAGAACATTGCATATATTTTTTGGCAGTAATAGATGTGAGACCTATACATCTCACAAATATAAAAACAAAAATTTATAAATCTTAAAGGCAGGGTAGGTGATTTTTTATTTTTATTTTATGCTGGTTGAAAAATCACATTCTGCTAGCAATAACTAAGCAAAGTGGGACCATAAAATGTTCATTCAAATATTGTATTTGTCTGAATGCAATATGTCCTGCTTGCCTATCAAATTATGTATGCGTTCATGTATTGGAGAAGGTGTGGCTTTGGAAAATGCTCTGAAGGAAGGGTCGAATCTTATACTTTAAACCTTGGTTGCTATTGCTAGTCTCTCCAAAATTACCTACCCTACCTTTAATCAATTAAAAATAAAAGCACATATCTTGGTATCACTTTAGAATCTGTATTCAGTTCATAGCATGTATATAAAATTAAATATTTACTAAACGTTCCAAAGCACCTGATGTATAATTCTCAGAGGTAGAATGTTTAAGAAGCGTCTGATTGCATGCACGGCTGTGATCAGTCAACACATTTCTATGTGTTGCATAACCAATGTCACTGTCACTTCCAACGATTGATTCGGCGTAGCTGCACGTAGGCAAGAATCAGACATGTGCACATGATGCCCATCAGAGCTACTTGGTTCTGCCAAAAGCCCCACGTGCTGTAGTCAATTTCTTGATGATCCAGGTACATTTCACCTGTCATTCTGCCAGTATGAGATAGAGAGCATGTGACTTGTGCAGTTTAAACAAAATCACCTTACCTAACCTCTGACAACCACAACAACTAAACCTAAACAGCTTTAATAGTTTAGGAAAGCTGTTTTTTCAGAAAATGGCAGATGTTGAACTTATGTGAGTCTTACCTGGTGAAGTTACTGGTGAAGACTTGATCTTTTAATTCATTGATAGCAAGTGCCTGAAGAGAAACAGCGTGGTCGGATTAATGCTGAAACGTAAACTAATAAGTAACGGGCATTTTTATTGATCTTAATAGTCTTCTATTTAGTCAACCTTATTATTCTATTTAGTCAACCCGAAACGTTTTCATTCCAAACCTGTATGCTGTTATTTCTTTTAGTAGAATTATTAAACAGAGTTTGTAATGAAAACGTTTTGGAATGTAAGTGAATCATTTTTGGTAAAGTTTTCCTTTAAGCTCTTACATTGTAACCGTATCTGAATATACTGGCCCACTTCAGCCATGACATCCAGCTCAGCATTGAGTTAAGGTTCACTAGGAAACCTCCAAACACCTGAGAAGATGCAGAGATTAATAAAACTCACAAGAAATTAGAAATTATGCAACATGCAATAAACAGTTGGAATACGTGAGGTGAATTGACTTCATCTCAGAGATGCTGCTGGCTTCCTATAATCAGCAACTAAATTGGCATGTTAATGTAAAAGGTTTTGAGAAGAATTGGCTCCACTAAACTCACCATCATAAATACATAGGGAAGGGCAATAAAGATGTTGGCCATGGCGAAGGAGCCCACGCTGGCACTGACCAGAAAGGCCAGACTTACAGCTGACAGACTGACCAGACTCATGATCAAACAGTAGAGAAAAAACGCCTCTGCGTCAGACTTCAGACCTGCACAAAGCCACAGACAGAGAGCTCATTACCCTGTGTCATGTTAAGATGCAAACAGTAAACAACAACATGACCAATGTTATTTGTATAAATGTTCTTTAATTGCATTTTTATTAAATTATCTCCATTTATGTTCCACAAAGAAAAGTCATTTTAAGTAAATTTATCTTTTAATGTCACAGAATGACTTTTAACCTAAGCAACAGGTCAGACTGCCATTTTTCCAACTTCACTTTAAAGTGACATGCAAAGTGTGAAGATGAGGTCAAAGTTCACAGATATTTGCTCTCCCTCAGTGCCACTACTCACCCATCATGAAGTATGGGATGGCAGAAAAAATAAAGACAGGAAGGATGCGGTTTGGAAGGAGGTCAGCGAAAACTTTAGACAGGAAGTAGACAGATGTGCGGTAGTAACCACTTGAGTTCTCATGGCTGTGGATGACAACACAGAATCATTAATAAAGATCGTCATCTGACAAGTGACATCATGAAGTTTAAATTCTTAACAATGGCTATAAATACAAGCTACAAATGCTACACCATCTACAGTTCCTAGACATGCAATTGTGTTTACAGACAAACATTTCCCAACACCTCAAAATTTAAAATCATTACATAGTTACTAGATTACAGCTTTTAAACTTATTAAACAATAAATATGTTGCATATCCATGTAAAACCAATGATATTTACAAACCAATGATATAACAAATTATATTTGAATTTATCATGCTGATTTGTTTGCTTACATGGATGTGACGTATTAAACATTTGATAAGCTCAAAATATTAATCTTTTACTTCCACAAAAGTGTTGTTTTGCTTTAGAAGACATTTATTAACCCATTAGAGTCGTATAGATTTACATTTATAATAGATCTTTTATGATAGATTCTGAAGCTCACTTTTTGGAACTTTAGAATCTTTAGCATTATTCAGTGCCATGACAAAGCTGGGGAGAGCCAAGGTATTATTTAATAGGCTGAGAAAATTATAAGAATTTTTTAGGGGGTTGAACTATTCCTGTAATGTTGACTCACATGAAGAGAACTCTTTCACTGATAAACAGCTCGACCGCAGACAGATTCCCAAACACCATGTTGATGACCAAGAAAAAAAATGCTCCTGTTCTGAAGATAGAAAGCAAACAGATTTATTTGTACAATGACTCATAATAATTGCTTATTGATTCTCACTTCTCACATAAAGTATTTTCAACTAAAATCAATTCATGTCCATTGTTTGGAAAGTAGCTGTTTTAAAAAGCAGGACACTGTACAGTCAGCTGTTGAAAATACTTCTCTTTAGGGTGATACAAAGATAAGGTCTTATGTTACACATATACTGTACTGCACAAAGTCTTGTGGCTATAATCTGAAAAAGGTATATTAAAAAGGTTCATTGTTAGTGCCTTTCTCTAACCACAATTTCTGCTTTTTTACCTTATGAACGCATCTAACTTTTTTGTGGGTATCAACATTATGTCTCAAATAACTTGTTTTGAACTAACTTCATGTTCTCAATTCACTCGCCATGGGGTTTTTTGGAAACATTTTTCACATGACTTAGACTAGCAGATGAAAGCAGGTGAGCACCTGTTCTGAAGAGCCTCTGGTAATGTGTGTGGAATCTGGTAGTAGATCAGTCCCACCAAAACACCAAAGAAAATGTTAAGAAACAGTTGTGCATAGGAGGTCTGTGGATTCCTCAAGATGTTCCTTACAGTTCGGCCGCTTACTAACAGGAGCTGCAACATGGACCAATTCATATCAGTAATGTTCCAAAAGTCAACCACAATGGATTGTTAACATTTTTATTGTCTTTTCAATCAGTGACCACAAGTTTAGCTAAATCACTGCTTCTGTACCTGATAACAGAAAGGTGTAGCGTAACCGGCCCTGTCACCTTTGGTGACCTCGGGGTCGAGCCCATCTGTTGTCTGCGTGAGCAGCTCTTTCACCTTGATGAAACAATGAGACTGTCTATACATGGCAGCAAGATGATTGTCCAGTTCCTCTGTCACCTCACTGCTGCTCAACTTCTCTACTATCACATCAATGACATCAATGATGGTTAGACGAATACAGAGCAGTCCATGAATATTTACAGACCAAAATCAGTAGAGGCATTGTTGAGATGACTGGCACTGGCTGATATCATTTTGAGTGTTATGTAAAATAATTATGTTTAAGTTCTGCTATTTTGTGAACAATAAGCTGTTTTGTTTAGCATTGGTGTTATGCAAATACTAGTCAACTGACTAGAGTGTGCTGAGCTAGGAGTGTAATCTAGGTGGTTTTGATGATATAATTTTGATGACTTTACGATGACTGTCATGAATGAACTTTAACTCCAAACTTTAAACTGCTAAACACACAAAAAACTGTAAACAGAAACAGTGTCACCCTGCTCTCTAGATATCTACACTGGTCAAATAAAAAACCTTTTCGAGTACCTTAACGCACTATCCAGGAACTCAGAAATTATTATATTCATGTATCAAGGCAAAAACATTCAGGTAATGTTCAGTGACAACAGTAATGCTCAGATCATTATATAATGATTCCAATATGATATGGAGCACCTGATTTGTTGGTGGGATTCTGAGGCAGGATGGACCCATTGATGACATCCAGGAAGAAGTCTGCTGGGTTGTTGAACGGCTCACACTTGTAACCTGTAAAGTTATCAGTACATATAAACTGATGCAGTTAAAAAACGGCTGCTCATTTGTTTTTGAATGATTGTGTTTGGATGATTGTCAGTACAGTATGTCTATCAGTACCCAAGTCCTCAAAGTAGCTAATGGCTTTGTCTGCGGCCCCTGCATAGATGATTTCTCCTCTGTTCATGAGTGTGAGGTGGTCAAACTGTCTGAAGATGGAGTAGCGTGGCTGGTGGATGGAGAAGATGATAGTCTTGCCTTTTTTGGAGAGCCTGAATAACAGAAACAAATAGTATGTGTTAAAAAACAGTTCCTATTGCATTGCAACAAATAATCAACTGATCAATCAATCCCAAATGCAATAGACAAAGACAACTGCTGTTTGTGCTGACAGAAGTAAATGGGTGTCTGAACTTGAATGTGGTACCAATTCCTTTTTTCAGCTGAACGGAGGAAATGCATATACTAACAAGACTTAAAGTAATGTTTCTGGTTCAAGACAAGTTAAGCTTTATTGAGAATCTTATCAGCTCTTATTTTACCATCAAAAGAATGGCACCTTTAATGTGGTCTGAACCCGGAACATTTCTCAAAGTCTTGTGATAGATAGATCTAAGAAGAGAACAGGCATGTGACAGAGGCCTGGGTGACTGATCTCATACTTCTGCAGCAGTTCCATGATGGAGTTGGCAGTGTTGGCATCCAGACCTGTGGTGGGCTCATCCAGGAACATGAGGGACGGGGAGGTGATGAGCTCCATACCAATGCTACACCTCTTCTTCTCTCCACCGGAAACACCACGCAGAAACTCAGTCCCGATCTGCCAATGCAAAGCCCAATTGGAATGAAGACATGTTAAATATATTGCAAATAAAAGAACTGTTCTGGAAATTTGTTGGAAAAATGTAGTTTCTGTGTGAATAAAGCACATGTAACTTGTAATCACACGCACAGAGCATGAGAATCCATGTCACAACTCAAACATGTCAGAAGGAGACGGATCTGTCATATCAGAAAGTAATTTTAAATATTCCTACACATACAATTGGAGCTCTTTACCTTAGTGTCTGCACAGTCTTTGAGGCCGAGCTCCTGTATGACAGACTTGACCCTCATTTCTTTGTCTGATAAAGAATACTCTTTTCGTGACAGACGAAGATTGGCAGAGAAGGCCAGGTTCTCCCGTACAGTCAGAGTACCCATTAAAACATCATTCTGAAAAACATTTATAAACATAGATTTTCCTAAAGGAATATTTTTTTCTATGCAGTTAGATTTAATGGGGACTGAAATTTTCAACCTTCAGAACAGATTTAAAAGTTTACAAAAGTATCAAACTTAACATCAAAACAGTCTGCAGGGCTTCTAAGTCTTTTAAAACCTTACAGTAGTCTTGTGGAAGAAACAGGCTGAAATTTATATACAGGCTGAAATATAAATTTTCATATATGGACCTACTTCTTTAATATTTCTATGGTGCTTTTGTACAAACAGTATATTATTTACATTTTCTCAATTGTGTTTCACAAAAATAAACTAAAAGAACAGTTTTACTGCATTAGCTGCTTTTTACACACGGACGATCTCCCACCTGCACAACATAGGCAGAGGACAGCCTGAGGTCAGAGGTCACGACAGTGTTGTCAACCAGAACTTGACCTGATTTTAATCCCTTAGGATCTTTTCGTCCTGCAATGACATCCAGAAGCCTAAAGAAAGACACATTATAAGGCTGTTCATTATTAGATTAGATTCAACTTTATTGTCACTACACATGTACAAGTACAGGGCACGAAATGCAGTTTAGGTCTAACCAGAAGTGCAATAAGCAGTAAAGTGCAGGATATAGGTTATGTTATATACAGGTTATTTACAGATATGATGTACTATGGGCATAATGTACAGATGGATATAAACAGAAATGTACAAAAGGGTAGTGCAACGTAGGAAAGAAGGGCTCGTCCGGGATTATAACTGTAATAAGTAACATTAAGCATTAAGCAGCATAATACAAACAGAAATACATGAACATAAACTTACGATGTCTTTCCACTTCCAGTAGGGCCCAGTATAGCATTCATGCCAGGGTTCATGATGCCACTGTAATAGAAAGATGGTATTTTAAACTTAAAACAGTCCTTTGATTGTTTTCTATTACACAAATTTATAGGATGTTGTTATAGTTTCTTTTCTTCACACACTGCTTATATTACCAATGATTATGCAAGATAATACGCTAAAATGTAACTGTAATTGAAAAGACATGCATTATAAAAGGTCACAGGTAGATTTTTAACTGCAATAAGGGGGAAAGACCACTCCATCAGCTGATGCTGAAACCTATACATTTCCAAATATTACACAATTATAACAGTCTATTACTACTAATACTACTAATTATTAACTTTTACATTTGACATACATTCGGTTATATTGGATCACACATCCTTTAAATTGGGCTAAACCCCTGTGATAATACCACACCCTCAACATGTAAGCAACTGGTGCTGGTGATGTCAAATCTACAGTGAGATCCCCTCGGGATAAATGGCATTAATAACAACTTATACAATATTGAAGAAATTGCCATGTATGCTGGACACATATTTCTCTAAGAAACAAACATCAAGAACTTAAGCACAAAACTAGATCAAAAGATCATTCGATGAATGAAGATACATCAAGTAAATGTCCAAACACTTGACTGTAAAACTTTCTGCATATGCACAGTTATTGTCAAAGTGTATCACCTGACATCTTTGAGGATCTCTTTTTCAACCCACTTCCTACTAAACATGCCCACTCGTTCCTTGACACAGTAGCGCAGCTGATGGAAAGTGACGATGGGGCCTGGTGTGTCTGTGGACGGCAGCTCATCCAGCATGACCTCTCCCTCTGAGAGACTTGCCTACAGATGCACACACACTGTATTCTTAAGAGGCATTACAAACAAACACAGCTGTGTTTTGTGACAGCTGAACATGTTATTCTCTGATCATATTTACCAAACAACACTTTGATTGTTGGTGAACCATTCATGGTTTATCACTACTGTTGACACAAATTGTGTTATCAGATAGTAGCATGATAATACCTGAGTTTAGTTAGGTAAAGAAATATGTAACACGTGTTAGTTATGGTATTAGTTATATGGTATTGGTTATAACCCTAAATCGAAAGCTTAAATCAAGCTTGCCACTATTGCCGCGATGACGTCACTGTCACGCGCTGTTCTGTCAGCTATATCAGAATCACATATAGCAGCACAAACATGAATCATTACAGCCTGTAATACGTTGTGTTTATGTCATATTAACGTATAAAGTTCAGAACTGATATTGTTTTGTACTCAGACCTTTAAACTTAAATTCTTATATAATTTTTTTAAATAATATTACAGCTGTTGGGTAACAAATGACACCAATAAAATCACATTGGGATACATCAAGGCAAGACTCGGGTATATAATAAAGGCAGATTTTAAATGAAAAATGCAGCTGTGTTCTCAGACTCCGGACATTAAAGCTGACATTGTAAACACACCGGCTATAACGTGTGCGTGCACTGATCGCCGTTTTTGTCCCATTCTACACTATTTGCACGACCCTGTATTAAGCCACTGCAAATTCACGTTTGTTTAGTAAAACCTAAAATGCCGATTGGTTAGTCGCGTTATTATTAAAATAATCCGGCAATTATTCACATTTTCCATAAACCCAATATATATACAGATACACGGAAGCCTGTTGTGGTTTTTCGGTTGTGTTTTCCTTTCGCTTTATCATTTAGCCACTAGCACGGTAGCAGTAAAATGTTCAGAATGTTTAATGCCTAATATACTAAGTGCTTACATATACTATTAGAAAACAAATTAAAGTAAGTTTAATGTCATCCCTCTTTCCTTACTAAGGAGCCGAAATACAGTGTTCAGGATTATATAACAAATCTTTCCATAACAATAACTTACATCAGTTACACCACACAGGCATTAACATACAGTCATACACAACTGAATGATGATCTAGATGTACATTAGGTGTGTCGATGTTTCAAATACGCATTATTATACGCGCATTTCTCTGCAGTCCAACAATACATAATCATGCGCTTTTAAAGTGTAAGTAACCATTTCAAATTTAAACGTTAAATAAATTATTTTTAGACTATAGGAAATTGTTTACGTACCATGTTGTTAAAATGTCCTCAAGTGAGGTAGACTTGACTACCCGTAAAGGTCTTGCCTTTGGTTTGGTTACATTAGGGGGTGGGCTGGATTTACCCAAAGAGCCTCCACTCACACCCACACCCACACGAGCATCTCAAGGGATCATTACAACAACAAAAACATCATAGAAACATGATCTGTATTCCTTTATAACTGCATTCTACACATAAATTCATCTCACAGCAAAATATTAGTAAAGAACTGGTGTAGCATACAGAAGAGTGTTTAAAGTCGCTTTGGTTAAAATGATTAAATGTAAATTGGAAAACAGGTTTGTCTGCCTGTGAAGGTTTTTTAGGTTTTTAAGTTTAAATTGTGTGTAGGAAAGAGGAAGGGTGTGAAGTGAGATAGAGGTGAGAAATGTAGTTTCAATGTATAGAAATGTCGCAAGTTTAAAGGCAGCACCTTCTCTTAAAAGACTACTACTTTCTCTTAAGAACAATACAAGACCAAAGTGTAAAACTACATCATTTGATGTGTGAATGATCAAATCACAATTTTAACATTATCTGTTCACTGCAATAAGGTAGTAGTAGATAAACTAGAGACACTTGGTGCATCTCATCTCCAATTTATCCATTGAAAAATGAATATACAGGC
>JAZGTK010013988.1:0-13998 GCA_036877625.1 Ambastaia sidthimunki | reverse complement strand
ATGAAGTAAATGTGGATGTTTGTTTCCATTGCATTGCTGAAACTGCAGTGACTGCATGTCAAATCTGTCCTCTCTTCGATAGATCGTAGACAAAGCCCTAGAAGAGCCCAAATACAGCTCACTCTATGCTCAGCTATGTCTGCGTTTGGCAGAGGATGCACCGAACTTTGACGGCCCGACACCTGAGATCCAGTCATCACAAAAGCAGAGCACAGTAAGTTTTCCTGTTGTATAGCTTGGCTGCATTTTACAATAATATAATAATTCAATTCAGTAGTTCTGCATGATCATTTCCAAACTCGGAAGAACATTTACAATTACTCTGGATCAGAACATTGCATGAGAAACCAAACCTAAGGTCACTGTTGTCTAGCTAACTGCATAACTTCATTCAAATATTTTCAGAAGCAAAATGTCATGTGCTTCTGTAAATATTGTTAAGACCCTAAGCTCTTGTCAAACAGGTTGTATTTGTTCAAGCGTTCATTATGAAGGTAGCACTTACTTCCCTGTTGCCCGTGTATGTATTGGTTTCATTTTCTGATTGTGTGTTTCCCACAGACTTTCAGAAGACTTCTAATCACCAAGCTCCAAGATGAATTTGAGAACCGCACCAAAAATGTTGACAGTGAGCCAACATTTTTAAGTTTCTGTGTTTTATTGTAAGATACTTTTTGGCTGGTTTCTAACATTTGTATGTGTCCCCTTGTTTAGTCTATGACAAACAAGACAACCCTCTCACCTCTGAGGAAGAGGAGCAGCGTGCCATCGCCAAGATCAAGATGCTTGGCAATATCAAATTCATTGGAGAACTCGGCAAACTCGACCTCATTCATGAGTCTATCCTTCATAAGTGCATCAAAACGGTATGTGTCCTACTAAACTTTACAAACTCTCTGTTGGTTCCTCTGGATTGTTGTTTGAAGAGTGGTAAGTCAGTGATTCTGACTAGCTGTTTGTTGTTCATCTGTAGCTTTTGGAGAAGAAGAAGAGGGTCCAGCTTAAGGACATGGGAGAGGATCTGGAGTGTCTCTGTCAGATAATGAGGACTGTGGGGCCCAGAGTCGACCATGAAAAAGCTAAGGTAACAAACACCTCACCCAAAAACCAACAAGAGCTTTTGAGAGTTTTTACACTGAGACTTAAAGCCTATTGATTTGAAGTTTAATTAATTTCCAGTTTTTATGTAGTTGTGTTCTAACGTTATGTTTATTGTTATGTCTTACAAAATCTTCAATTAGTTAATATTTGATAACGTGCTTATAGGTTAATAACAATCTACGATTTATCAAATGTCAAATGTTTTGTTATTTAACTTATGGAATTTGGAATATTCTACTTGCTGTCACCTTCCTGCATTTGCAGGAAATTATCTTTTGTTTGATACGGTGAGGTAACTAGAATAATGTCAGTGTGACAGTTTCTGATAGTATCTTTTGGACTAGTTTTCTTGAAACACAAAGCTTACACTTCTGGGTATTCTGGTTTCCTCCCACAGGGCAGGTTAGGGTTGGACATGCTAAAATTCCTGTTCCCTGACTTGTGCGTAGATTAACTGTTTTCTGTCATCAATACAGCCTTAGCTGCTGGAGTGGCATAAAACAATGAATAAATAAACAAAGCTTACACTAAAATGAAAAATATTCTCCTCAGGCAGTTTTAAAAAGATGATTCAGCTATTGTGCAGTTTAAATCACTAAAATTCACTTGCTGGCGAGCCGTTTAAAACATGCATCTCTTAATGCGCTGTTACGTCTCCCGCAGTCTTTAATGGATCAGTACTTTGGCCGCATGCGATCCTTAATGAACAACAAGGATTTGCCTGCCAGGATTCGATTCCTGCTGCAGGACACAGTGGAGCTGAGAGAGAACAGTTGGGTTCCTCGCAAAGCTTTCATCGACAACGGCCCAAAGACGATTAACCAGATTCGTCAAGATGCAGTAAAGGTGAGTTGCACTGGTCTCTGTGTGGGTCTGCTCATTTTCCACAACCTGTCTACTGGTAAATGTGTATTACATATTTTACTGCTTATGAGGCTGGTTGTCTGCTACAAACTTGAGTGGAAAAAGATGTTTTTTTTTTTTACTCATTGAAGGATTTGGGTGTTTTCATTCCACCCATGAACCAGGGGATGAGAATGGACTTCTTCCTTGAAGGCCCCTTCATGCCGAACAGGATGAAACTGGACAGAGAAACTCTTGGGGGATTGGCCGATATGTTTGGTCAAATGCCTGGTGAGTGTTGAACACCCACCATTTTCTGTATGCATGGACAATTTCCGGTGAATTGTCATTTGGTGTGGTGGTATCTTCAATCGTCTTGGATACTTTTAACATCAGTAGCATAGTAGTTAGTTTATAGTCAACTAAGTAGTCAGGCCTAGCGTTAATATAGCTGATCACTGTTCATCCATCACTTTTTACCCTCTGAAAACCAGCAATGACATCTCGACTGCCGACAGTTCGTCGGAAACTGAGCTGGCTTATCAAAAACAGGAAGTAACTGTGCATAGCAAATTGTCTGGAAAAACTTGAAAGATACTGTAGCTCTTGTTTGGCAAATTGTTTGATCCTCATTTGTAAGTCGCTTTGGATAAAATTGTGTGCTAAGTGTAATGAAAAATGTAGCATGTAATTATTTTTGCAACGTTTCAATCTGCAGGCAGTGGTATAGGAACTGGTCCAGGTGTGATACAGGACAGATTTTCCCCTACTTTAGGACGTCATCGTACAAACCCACTTTTCAATGGCCACAGTGGACACTTGGCTTCTCAGCCGCAGTCACAGTTTGACTTGGGTCTGAAGCCTTTTAAGTCTAGCCAGGTGAGCACACGTTCCTGTATTATGAAGAGAGAGCCACTTATGTCTCCTTTTCAGAACAAATATTAAAATATTCAAATAACTGACTAATGATGTATCATTAGGGGCAGAATCAACATTTTCAGAACCAGAACCATTCGAACCAGCAGCAAAGTCAATCCAAGGACTTGCCACCACGCTTTAAGAAGGGGCAAATCAATGCCGACGAGGTAAGCTAGAGACATATGTTTGCTAACACAGTACAACCAAAACCTCTGGCACCCTGTGATTATAAAAAGACGCGTTATTCTGAGGGATTCCACTGGATGGCAGTTTTCTGTCTTTCTCTGTTCTTTGTTTCTGTCTGTTCTTCTTTCTTTATGCTTCCCTTCTATCCCTCACTCTTCAACTGTCAGCCAGTCCACTGACTGCGATTATGAGATATGAGGGTGTGAATTGTCATCACCTTTCCAATATTTTAATCATTATTAGTGTAATAAATCATTGTTTTTGATTCCTCTTCACAGATCAGCCTCAGACCAGCTCAGTCATTCCTGTTGACCAAAAACCAAGTGCCAAAACTCCAGCCCCAGATTCCCACCATGATCCCTCCTAGTGCTCAGCCTCCACGCACGCAGACTCCACCACTCGGACAGGTAGAAAACACCTTTCGCTCAGTCTCATGGTTGCACTCTCTCGTCTTAATTAAAATGTACAAAAAAACAGTTAGGAACAGAAAACCAGTTAGGTGCCAGTAATGGTACTTAAAATAAGAAAATTAAGATGTCATGGAAGTCTCTTCGTCTGTGATCTTTCTTGACTTACTTGAGAATCATTTAGTTCCTGTATTGTAATTTGTTTCTTTATTGTTTCTGATACTTTACTGTTTTATGTTGCTAATGTGTGCATCCTCTTCTGTGTCGTTTTCTTCAGCCTCCTCAGCTTGGTTTAAAAACCAACCCTCCTCTGATCCAGGAGAAACCTCAGAAGACGATTAAGAAACCGCCGCCTACCAAGGAGGAACTGCTGAAAATGACGGTGGGCAAAGCCTGCCATTAGAACTCATTATGGTCAAAGCTTTTGTATTAAATCACCAGTTGTTAGAGGTGATTCTAACCTGCTACTGGCTTTGTTTCAGGAGAACATGGTGACCGAGTATCTCAACAGTAAGAACATGGAGGACGCCATCAATGGCATGAGAGACATGAAAGCTCCTAAACATTTTCTGCCAGAGATGTTGAGTAAGATCATCTTGTGTTCTTTGGAGCGGACTGATGAGGACCGGGAGCAGGCCAGCACTCTGATTCATACACTGAAAAACGAGGGCTTCATCTCTGGAGAAAACTTCATGCAGGTAATTTAACTTAAGCCAAAGATGCTGCTCATTACCAGTGGACACATCAGTGATGTTTTTATTCGTGTTGTCATCAGGCTCTGCTGAATGTTCTGGATCAGTGCCCTAAGATTGAGGTAGACATTCCTCTGGTGAAGTCCTACTTGGCCCAGTTTGCAGCCCGGGCCATTATCGCTGAGCTGGTCACTGTGGCCGAACTGGCTAACCCACTGGAGAATGGCAACCATTTTCCTCTCTTCCTGCTGTGCCTGCAGCAGGCTTCCAAGCTGAAGGACCGCGAGTGGCTCACCGATCTCTTCCAACAGAGCAAGGTCAACATGCAAAAGATGCTTCCTGGTACGTCTCACTTTGATTTCCTTTCTACATTATATGCACAATGAAAGCAAGGACATGTTTAAAGAGGAGTCTGACTTCATGCTTTTGTTACCTAGAAATTGACCAGAATAAGGACCGTATGCTGGAGATTCTGGAGGGAAAGGGCCTGAGTTTTCTTTTCCCCTTGCTGAAACTGGAGAAGGAACTGTTGAAGCAGATCGCTGCAGACCCCTCCCCTCAGACCATCTATAAGTGGATCAAAGACAACATCTCCCTTAAACTTCACACCGATAAGGGCTTCATCAACATACTTATGACCAGGTAGAGCCCACTGAATCTGCATATTCGTTATCACCCCACAAACTGAAACATGCAAGACTCAAGAGTTCTTTGATAATTGATTTGATTTTGATGTTAGTGACACATCAGTGTCACATTAGTTTACGCCCGACTTTTTCATTTAACAGCTTTCTGCAGTACATCTTCGCTGAGCTCGGTCTGTCTGAAGGGGATGAGCAGCTGTCTGCTCCTTCTAAAGAGCAGCTGGACCAGGAGAAGCAGCTGCTACTGGCCTTCAAGCCAGTCATGCAGAAGTTTCTCCACGATCACACCAACCTGCAGGTCAGCGCCCTGTACGCCCTGCAGGTGCACTGCAATGCCTACGCTTTTCCAAAAGGTAAAGTAACTACTTTTTTTAGCATATGTAGTTTGTTCCTGTTGTTGTGATTTATTGTGTAAATAAAATTGTGACCTATTAATAGTATAAATGTTGATTACGAAACTTTTGTAATTCAGGTATGTTGCTTCGCTACTTTGTCAACTTCTATGACATGGAGATCATTGAGGAGGAAGGGTTCCTTGCTTGGAAAGAAGACATTTCCCAAGAATTCCCTGGGAAAGGAAAAGCCTTATTCCAGGTACGTTTGCTTTTAACTGCTGTTAAAAAATCTCAACCGTGTTCTCAAATGGAAAGTGTTTTTCCTCTGAATGTAAATAACAGGCATCTCTTTTCTTTTAGGTGAATCAATGGCTGACTTGGTTAGAGACTGCTGAGGAGGAGGAGTCAGAGGAGGAAGCTGACTGAGGAACCAGGCTTATCCTCCCATTAGTGTCCCACCAAATAACTTGCTGTCTTCTCTTTGGTTCCTTCACTCTTTGCTGTAACTCATCTACACAATACACTGCTGCTAGCCTCACCAATTAACTGCAAGACAGAGTAATGCCATCTTTAACCTAATGTTTCTGTGTTTGCTTACGTCACAGCCAGTGTTAAAGTTCCAGATGATAATTCGGCCGCAATGCTTAATCAATATGCTTGTATTGTTGGTCTCGTTTTTTTATTAGACATGAACAACATGGTTTATTTCTTGCTTGTGTAAATTGTTTAATTAGTATTTGACTGCATAAGACGGCACAGAAAACCCTTCAGTGTCTCGGCAGAAGAAAGCTGTCTGAATAAAAGCAATAGCTTGTTGCAGGCCATTTTGGAAATGGAGTGAAATTGGGATAAAATCAAGAGATCTGATTAAATGGTTTATAGGTTATGCCGTAGATGCTTTTATTAGTGTTATTCTGGGTTGGTTGCAATATCCTTTAACCTTTTCTTGCATGATTTAAAAATAACTGTAATCACTAACTGGTCGTTGCATTTTTCTAGCAGTTTCTATTTCTACCTCCTAATAAATAGGCTTAAGTTAGTGCCGGCTTCATATACCGTCTGAAGTTTGAGTCTTGAAAATAGGGATCAGTATGTCTGCATAATCTTTCAGACCATTATGTACAACACACTACCTAATGCTACAGCTTGCTATAAGGATTAGGTAGCTTCTGTTGAAGATGCTTGTCAGTGCCTATAGTTCTCCAGCCTTACTTGTTGTATGCAGTGTGTAAGGTAACGTAAGGTGAAGTGTAATCTTTCTATGGCTTAGTAACATCCTTCAGGCCTCGCCAATCTGCAAACGAAACATCTTGATTGTTTAACAGGTGGATTTTTTTAAGTCTCTTTTAAATGGTTCATTAAAAGTACATGAAATTCAGAAAGCAATCCTTGACACCAAGAAAAAGGCTTTTGCCCTTGTCAATAAATGGTTTCTTAACCTATTTTTGACAGGTGTTTTATTATATTTGACAAAGTTAATCTTGTTTGCCAACATGTTAACAGCAATCCAGTTGTAAGAAGTGAAATGGCTTATGATCATGTCACTGTAAAGCTGTTTCAGAGCTGTATTCATCACCACTGTTTGCTGAATTTACAATAAAGAAAATACTTGATCATTGTGAGTCTTTTGTTGTCAGTTTTTGAGGTTTTTACCTGAAGTAACATCCGTGTTAATTGTCCTTCTAGTGAAGTTCAGACACTTGATTTTCTCCTATCAAATGCAATTATTGGCGAACATTTTATGGTCCTGCACCTTCCACTGAAGATACAGATTTATAAATGCATTCAGATCCAGTTAATGGTTGCTATCAGACTGTAAAGAGATTTAACCAGCTTAAAATGTTTCTGAAGAAATTGGTTACCCTGCCCTTAACAAAATTTAATTTAGCAAACAAAACCACAGATTTAAATTTTTTATGAGTATTTTGTCATGTATCTTGTTCATAAATTATTCCTCATCAGTGGGGATCCAGAAATATTCAACAACTTTTCTGTTTCTCCTTAAGAAACCAGAGTCGTGAGAATCTGACATTGGTGACAGTTCACTGAAGTGTGCTGGTCCTGTGTCTCGTCCAGCTCCAGGTGCAGCCACCCTATACATGGTTCTGATGAACGGATAAAACGAATCGGTCAAGACATTAATCTAAGTTTAGTTTTGGTAAATGAAACGTACCTTCCTGAACTCCGGCCTGAATCCTCACTGCTGATGTCAGGTGTGGAAATGTACACAGGGTCTCCTTCCTGTTGAATGCATGTGATTAACGCAGATACGTAACAACTAAAGTTTGTTTTGTTAAAGATCTGTAGAAATGGAAGCAAAATATTACTGTAAAGTTCCTCGACGTGCCGTCTTGGTTTTTTAAGATTTTAACCCTCTGGTCACTCTCAGTCATACACAGGAAGTAGCTCTTGATGTTAGCTTGACACTGAATGGAGATAGACAGATGTGTGTGTGTTAAGTTAATTGAAAAAACTAAAATGTAAATTCTGTCCTTATTTACGTGCTCTTTTGCAGAATATTTCTTTTCCGTATAGTAAAAGCATAGAGTTTCCAGATTTAAAACTGCCAAAAGCATTTTGAAGGTAGTTCTAATAACTTGCAATATTCTAAGTATTTTAAAACAATACCCTTGTGTATTTCAAAGTAGGTTGTTGCCTTGTCTTGTATTGAGTTTAACATGCTCTGGTCACTATATACCTTCATTGTTTGGAAAACTAAATAGTGAAGATTTCCAAATGTGTGCACCATAAAAGTCACAAGAGCTTATGACAACATTTTCATTTTGAGTCAACATCTCCCTTAACTCCATCCTGGCAGTCTAGTTACATTTCAGCCAGTTAAGAAAAGACTTACTGCTTTGGTTTGCCTCTGAGACTTCAGCTCCTCCTGGGCCCTGATGATTTCTGCCAGAGTCTGGTGTTTCTCTCTCCAGCTAAGACTCTCCCTGGTGCGATCTTGCTTCTCCCTCTCGGCTAGATTTCTTTCCTGCTCAACTTCTTGCAGGGCTTTATTCGTTCTCTCACTCTGTTCTTCAGCAACCAGAGCTCTACGTCTGGAGTTCACCTCCCTGCAGAGGAGAACGAGAGATGAACAGCACCATGAGCCACAATATGTGTCTATCATTTGTTCAAAAAATGGCTTTATTGCATGACTTTGAACTTACTTTTCCATTATCTTCACATTTTCCTCCGTCAGCTCCTTCAGTTTATGCCGTAACGTGTTTCTCTCATCATCCAGACCTTTGTTCTCCTCTAGGAGAACCTGCTTCTCTCCAGACACTCTGTCTAGTTTAATCTTGGTCTCAAAGTAATTCTTTTCAGCTTGTGCTAAAAGGAGCTGGACATTGGTGTGCTGAGGATGAAAACATGCAAGTGGAGAGATGTTGAATTGTTGAATCAGGTGTGCATAGTTTGTGATTTTGTGTGTACCTCTTTCTTCAGCTGTTGTAGCTCCTTACTAAGCCGTGTTTTGTCAGATACCGCAAGATCTTTCTCCTGCCTGCTGTCCACTGCCCGGACTTCTGCCAGTGCCCTGCTCTTTTCTGCCTCTGCTCGCACTTTGTCAGCATCCTCAGCTGCCCTGGAGCACAGCGTCGCCCTCTGCTGGCTGAGGTGCAGTTTCTGTTTTAGCTAATAATATTGAAACAAGGAGACACAAAGACAATGTTGTATTATTTTTCTTCTTTTTATACTCCCAAACATTCTATGATTCCAAATATCTAATGTGGTCACCTCCTTCACTTCAGCCTGCAGTTCCTGGTTGAGGTTCCTCAGGTTCCTCATGGTCAGCTCGCTCTCGGTTCTCATCATGATCCTTTCCATGTGTATTTCATTAGACAGATATTTGTTCTCCTTTTTCAGATCTTCACATTCCTTAGCGACACAGATATGCTTGTTCAATGACAGTGGCCCAGACATTTCCTTCGTCAGCTATCGTGTGGCCAGACAGGTAATCCACCTTAAACTCTTACTATTGGTTGAGTCAGTGTTGCTATGTCAGGCCGCTTAAACAAACAGAGCAATGTAAAAACCATCACAGAGCCACAGACTTGGAGGCAAAAGAAAGTTAGAAAGGCAGTTTCGGAGAGGCTAGCAATAGCGAGCTAACTTTAAAAACACAATGACTGGACAAGCATTTTATGGTCCTGTGCCTTCTACAGAAGTATGTTTATACCATTTTACTTGATTATCTGATAGCTCTCCAATTGTAAAATGTTGTCTAAAATGTTGTGCTAAAATGTTTTTTACAAAATAAACACCACCGTTTTAAAAAATGCACTGTAAATAACTAACAGGTGTCTTTTTTATATTAAAGACATGATGTTCTAAAAGTTTTGTGATCGTGAACCCTAATGTACATGTGATCAAATATTTAGAACCAAATGTTCTAAAAGTTCTACACTGTTCCATCGTGTTAGCACCTACCTTCCTCTTTCTCACCAGCTCTCCCTGCAGGTGGTTGATTTGCTGGAAAGATCCACTGGAGCTCAGAGCGCTGACAGGACGGACTGCTCGCATGGGTCTTCGTGGAGGGTGGGTGGGCTTCGAAATTCCCTTAATCTCCTCTATGCTCTCGAACCGGTTGCCCATATTGTTACTGCTGTGAGAAAGGGATTTAAAGAGCCCGCTGTCTGAAGCAGGACTCTTCAGTGAAGTGAGAGTCTGGAACTCTCCGTGAGAACTTGCCCTCAGAGTCATAATACTGTTTGTAGCTGGATGTCGAAGGTTCGATCTTTAATCGATACAGACTCAATGTGATGTTCTCGCTCCCATCAGCCCAGAGTCTCGGAATGAGAATGAACTCGCTCGGAACTAAAGAGATTGGTCAACATGCAGCCCAAATCAATTATTTATAAGGAAATGTTATACGACTCACAGAGAGAAGAAACTCAATGCTAGCACAGGGGTTGAAACACAGCTCACCTCATCTTTGACTAATTGCACTCTAGTGTCTCTCAGCTTCCTGAAATGAGCTAACAATTTTATGTTGCAAAAACGTTTCTCTAACATTTTCAATTAGTAACATGCATGCATGTTCAACACGTAAAACGTTCCTAGAACTTTTAAAATAACATTTTTAATGTTTTTGCTACTTAATGGAAATGTTAGTGAAATATTTTTACAACGTAATAATTGTTAGCTGGGGATCTTGTGTGTGATATTCAAGACTGATTCACTTTAAGGAAACTCAAACCCCTCTTTTGCAGATGTATTATTCAAGCAGAGCAAAGCAGCACAAAATAGAACATGTGCCTCTGGCCCAGTTAGCTTTGTGATTTTGACTACAGTTGTCACAAAAATACATTTGCTGCCCTACAACAATCCAGTTTTGGTGTATTTTGTTTAGTAATAAAATAAACCAGATACTATAAACAGCAAAAAAAATAAATATTGGAAACCCCATCAAACCATTTGTCATGGTTTGTTTCCTGTGCAGAGAGGGAAAGTTGTTTTTATAAGTCAGCAATTTTAGTTTTAGTCAGGAATTTAGGGATAAGCCAACAAAATCGAGGAATCTGCAAAACAGGGCACAGAATGCTTTGAAAACACACCCTGTACTTTTGCTTGTCTTCCCCCGGGTTCATTTAGTGTAGCTGCTGTCTGTTTCACCTGTAAGTGTGTCAGGTCATCGCTATGAGCTAACACTGTCTGTAACACACTGTTCTCAGTCCCAGAGTTTATCCCAGCTAACCATGTAAGGTTGTAAGAACGTTTCCTTAGCGTTTCTTTTTAGATGTCGTATAAACATTATTGCTTTGTTTATTGAATGTTATTCAAACATTTTCACTAACTACTTAAGAAAAATGTTTTTGATACATGATATATTACATTAAAAAACATTCTACTAACGTCACTGAGAACTTTTAGACAACGTTAGCCAATGTTCTCTGTTAGCCAAGATAACAATAACATGCCAGCTGACTGGCTGCTGGTAGATACTTGTCTGACAAATCCTGAATGTTTATATGTACATGATTTATTGAACAGGTCTAAAGCATTTGACATGACTACAGGAAGTGAATGTTTTAGTTGCCCTCTGCTTCAGCTTTAATTGCCCTCTCTGTTAAGGTCTTTATCCAGATCATCCTCAACCTCCTGTTTCCTATTTCCATACGTAGCTGTTTTGCAAGAAAGTGGAGTGACTGCAAACCTGATTGTTTCTGCAGCATCACCATATTAAGTGTGTTGAACCCTCTGTGCTGGTTTGGTGGTGTTAACTGCTGCAGTGATGGCTAGAGTTTGGTTAGCTTTGTGTTCTCTGTTCCTATTATTTAACCGCACACTCTGTTTAGACGTAAATCAAATTCAAGGTATGTTTTTTATTTTTCTATTTAAATAAATTCTGTTTTATAATTTTTGGAGCTAAAAGGGAACGTTCTCAGAACATTGGTTAACGTTCTGTAAAAGTTTTTCGAAGTCATCAAAAACATTCTTGCAGTAATGTTAGTGGAATATTTTTAGTGTTATAGATACAGAATATCAAAAGCACTGTTCTTAAGTTGTTACTGGAACTTTTTAAACAAGTTTTTGAATAATGTTCTTATAACCAATCAATAATGTTAATTTTTTTAAAAAAGTGTCTAACTTTCAAAGTAGCATTTTTTATGTTTTTGTTACTTTATGGAAACATTAAGAAATGCTCTTACTATTTAAAATGGTTGTTTCTGTAACATTTTTCTGCAGTTCCTACAGATAATGGAATTTCAGGTGTGTTCTTAATTCAGACCAAAGACAAAAAGTACAGTTTTAATGCAACGACAGCTAAAGAGGCATGTAATGCTATTAACATGAGAATTGCTACAAAGGCTGAAGTAGAGACAGCAAACAAAAATGGCTTACAGACATGCAGGTAAAGCAAAATAAGATATAATATTGTGGTATTTTCTGATGATCATACTCAAATATTGATGTAAATGTTAAAACTGAAAGTAGTAAATTCTGAATTTGAATAGAAACATTGTCTAACATTTTTGCTGATTAGAAGTTTAAAACTAAAAGTGAATTCTTGATCTGTACAGATTCTGTCTCTTCTATCATTTTAATATTATTTCACAGGTTTGGTTGGGTTGAGGAGCAAATTGCTGTTATTCCAAGAACTGAGAAAAGCGAAAAATGTGGTCAAAACAAGTTAGGCGTTATTGTCTGGAGAACCGACATCAGCAAAATGTTTGATGTTTATTGTTTTAAGCCAGCAGGTATTTAAATTCAAATAGTTCTGCTTTATATTTTTTTATGAAAATTGTAATTAGAATTAACGTCAAAAGGTTTATATTGTACCATTGACAGAAAATTCTAATATGCTGATGTTTAATATATGCGTAGGTTTTAAATGATAAAAGGCAACATGTTTAAAAACACTGTTTCCTGTTTAAAGTGCTGCCCCTATAAAATGTGCTGTGATGACAAAATGTCTCCCACAATGTACCTCAGATCCTGATGAACAATTTAAAACAACAACATCAAGAGGACGTGAACCTACAACAGAAGGGGCAAAAACACCATCAACCAGCTATTCTTCTCCTACATCAACCCATCCATCATTCATTCAGTCTTCCTCTTCTCCTGTCAGATCTCTTCCTCCCTTCTCATCCACCCCATCCATTTCCTCTGCTTTCAACACTTCCTCCACAACATTCATCACGACTAGTCTTACTAGCACCAGTTCCCAAGCAACGACAGTTCCTCAACCTCGTACATCTCGCAGAACTTTAACCACTTTCTCTACCTCACCCTCTTTAACTTCCTCTCATTCATCTACTGTTCTTCAGCATACCTCACCTTCAGCAGGTCTGCACGAGCCTAAGACTGTAAGACCTAATAGACCTTCTATGAGAGGTTAGGATTTTAACGTTCTCTAAATGTTGGCTAGCAATCTCTAAAAGTTCTCCCAATGTTAACAAAAACATTCTTGCAGTAACATTAGTAAAGCATTTTTAACATTATATATCCTATGTCAAAAATGTTATTCTTAAGTTGTTAGTGGATCGTTTAAAATTTATAGAATTAAAAATAATGTTCTTATAACCAAGCAATAACTTTAATACAGTGTCTTTGAACATTTCTAGAACATTTAAAATAACATTTTTTAAATTTTTGTTATTTAATGGAAACTTTAGAGAAGCATTCTTAAAGCCTAAACTTATTAGCTGGGAAATCACTTTACACATTAAGTTCAATAAACCTTTGTCTTGTTGTCATATTTTAGCAGGTAACAAAACACTTGCTATCGTTTCTGTGGTGCTTCTACTGTTGTTAGGAACGGCAGGTACAGCTTGGTATCTTAAAATGTGAGTCTTGAATCAAATCACACATGAGTTATTATCATAAATAATAATAATAATATCCTGTAATTGCATAAACGCTACTGACAGATGTTTGTTACATGCTTTCAAAAGTAAAAGAGGACAACGGTTTCCATCCTGGACCAGAATGAGACCAAAACACATCACTGAAACTGAGATGTGGAGACACATTAGAGAGAGACACTGTGTGCAAGAACAGACAAAAGACAACAATAACAGGAAATCCGACAACATCATCCTTCAGATGGAGGAAGATCCAGACCCGGAATCACTCTGAGAGAGACAGAGAGAGAGAGAGAGAGAGAGAGTTTTGGATAGCATTGTAAAAAGTATGTTACTTGACCTGTGTGTTTTTCTTTCTGTGTTTATGTTGTTAGCTGTTAATTTAATTTTGTGTCAAATAACCACTTTTTATTTTCAAATACTACAAACTGATGTAAATACTTGTTTTCTGTCTTTTATTTGGTATTTGGTCCTTTGACTCATTTGGTTTAACAGTAACCCAACATTTCTTTCATTATTGGCCGTTTGTTTCTCCTTGCTAATCATTGAAATAAATATTTCACAAT
>JAZGTK010013987.1:0-13999 GCA_036877625.1 Ambastaia sidthimunki | reverse complement strand
TTCAGTTATTTGTAGTCTGAACAGCAATAGACCACATAAAATCCATTTTTTGGCAAACCCAGTCCAGCGCATGTCCATATATGGTCTGCAATCCGATTAAAATCTGATTATTCAGAATGCATTTGAGTCTGAAAGGTCAGATCAGACTTTACGTCGAGACGTGACGTAAATGTAGCATCATAAAAAGTTTGCAAAACTGTTTGCAAAGGTGTTAAAAATATATTCATTGTCTCTTACACTTTACTCATTTTAAAAACTGGCATTTGTTATGTAGTGTGTAGTAAATGTGCTAATGAGTGATTTTGCTCACAATATATGCATATTAATGTATAAATACAGTCTCACCTCTGTCACATAAGGTCTCATGTGCTTTGTGAGTTTAAAGTCACGGCAGACATCAGAAGGGGTAAATTTCCAAGTTTTCCATCCTCACTCTCTGCCTAAACCTCATGCCACGCTTACACCATTAATATGGGAACTGATGTAGATAAAACCGGATATTGACCACTCAGTCTGGACAAACGTATCAGATTTCATCGTACAAAATCAGTCAGTAGATTAAATCAGATGTATATTCAGTGAGAACAAGGCCTGAGAAACCAGCTTTGAGTAACAATGGACTTGTAGCAGTGTCCTGTAGCTCAACTGGTAGAGCATTGAGTTAGCAGTGCAAAGGTTGTGGGTTTGATCCAAGGGAATGCAAGTTCTGATAAAAAAAATTTATAAATTGAATTCACTATAAGTTGTTTTGGATAAAAGCGTCTGCCAAATAAGTAAATGTAATAAATGTAACAAAAATGATAGCAATGTTATTTTGAAAGTTCTAAACATTTAAAACATTTTTAGATGTTGTATTAACGTTATTGCATTAAGTTGCTCAACCTTACTAAATTCTGAACATTTTAAAAGCATTCCATTAACAGCTTAAGCAAAAAGTTTTTGATATATGTTAAAGAAATGTTCTACTAACGTTATTGCAAGAACATTGTGATAACTTTTAAAGAACATTAGCCAACGTTCTGAAAACGTTCCCTGTTCCCTGGGTTATGCCATAGCATTTCCAGAAATAACTCTTGCTTTTATGTGTGTGTTTAAATGTCTTTGCTGCTGGCTCTGAGGTTACCTGAGGTACTTTGTGCAAATTAAAGCAAATAAACGCTCTCATTTACATATTGCGGGAACTGGGCTACTGATGATGCAGTCGTCTTTGTCTGTGAGCGTGTGTGAGAGAAAGAGACAGTAAGCGAGAGAGAGACAAATTTCATTCTGCGTGTATTTTGTGCTTTGTTCAGATGTAGCTCTCTAGATTAATGGTAACCTAATTTGCATAAAACTGAATTTTGCTCCAGTAAACAGTTAATTAAAACAGTTAATCACAAATGTGCCTATATTTCTAGTCTCCTAAGACCAAGAACAGAAAAAAACCTTTTGGCATGTGGATTTGTTTTATGGTGTGTGGTGCATATATGATGTATAACAAAGAATCTTCTAGCTTGTCAGTCCTGCATTGCATTATGGGAAACTGGCATATTGGCTCTCATTGTGACATTGAGACTCTCTGGTCAGTGTCTTGACTATTGAACGTATTTAGACATTCAGGGAATAAAGAGTCATTCTGGACACATTTTGCATTATACACATTTTACATTATTTTACATTATGCCTTTATCAGTTTGACCTACTGTAGCAAAGCAACATTGAATTAACCAATGGCAAGAGTTATGGGCGTGACTATCAGTTTAATCAACCAATGAAGGACTCAGTTTGTGGAACATGTTTGAGAAAGTTTGAGTTATTATTTTTAACTTATTTTATTTGCAGACACCAAATTCTCACACATAAGTTTTTTATTCATGTTGTAGTTGGAATATATTTATATCCGTATATATTTACGTTGTATTGGTTTATTTTTACATATACTATTTCACAGTATCAACATGAAAGAAATAGGCTAATAATACTACATTTTTTTCATTATTATATCAAATAATAGTAAAAATGGCTATTAAACCCATTAACAACTGGCACAAACAAGCGAGTCTCTCGGGAAGGTTAAACCCATTTGCAGAAATATGAACACCCGACGGTCGCTCGTTTCGGTTCGTTTATCTTAAATCCCTCCGAGGTGCAAATGCATTTTCTCCAAATTATTTATTTTCCCCGAACCGGAGATTCATTCTGGGGCACGTGACGTCACCCCGCCCGCCTGGTCTCGAGCCCGTCAGCGACTCGCTGCTGCGTGCGCGCGCCCGCGCGGGCGGCTGCGCGCGCAGCATTAGCATCATCCGCGCCGGGAGGAGAGAGAGACCCGCGGGTTCAGAAGCGCTGAAAACACGCTCATCTTCTCCCGCTGCCGAGCTTTCAATAGTTCAACCATCACCGGTGAACCTCAGAGGAGAGAACCGGCTCCCGGATTATATCTGTGATGCTTGTAAACGGTACCGAACGGATGAGACCCGAATGAAACCCTGAAGCCGACAACGATGCTGATCAGGTGGGCGAAGTGTGAAACCTTTCATGCGCTCCCAGATCGTTATGCAGAAACTGACTAAATAATTTCAGGGTTATTTTCAGTCATTCACTCGAGCTACAGTTGCATGTGGATCAATGGGCTTTTTTAATCTTAGGAGAATATAATGCATTCATATCGCCACTTTTTATTTGCTGTTGTGCTGGGATATCAAAATAATGTTACTGTTTATTGCTTTTTCTGTTTTTGATTTCATTGCATTACTAGTAAATAAATTACTAGTTTATATGTTTATATGTTTACTAGTATTATATGTTTATAAACATGCTAATGCATTTTTAAATATACAGCCTATATTTGAGCTGTTTGGGAGAATTTAGCCAATTGCATTGCTGTCTTAAATGACTCTATAGTTTCTCCACAACAGTTTTGTGTTTTTAGGTCATTCAGTGATGTTAAGGGAAACCCAGCGCTCTGGGCATTATGCCGAGCTTAAAGTATTACTGTTTATGACAGAATGTTGTCCATGGATCATTAAAAGCATATTCTTAATGGACCAATAAACTGAATGACTGTATATTTGAACAAAGTTCATAAGAATGGGATTGTTCTTAATGCTCTTAATGCTCTCTTAATGCTCTTAGCATGTGTGTGAAAGAGATATTGTGATGTGTTAAGGTTTATCTGTGTAGATGAACAAATCTGGAGGCGTACAGAAGACGTCTGAGTGTTGGTCTGATGTGTGAATTCTTGACCTGAGTCTGGACAGACGGCAAGAAAGTGACAGATGGACAGACAAGGAATTTTGAAGTATTGAATAATTTATTAATATTTCGTACCTGCAGACTCAGGTTTTGAAACCTGGTTGCCTCCAGGTCAGTGGTATATATTTTATGTTAATAATGTTGTTCTTATTGCACAGACGTATGTCTCCGATCCATTTCTAGGTGTGGGTCCTAAGTGCTTCTGCTGGTATAAGTTGTGCTTATGACATGGAGCTGAGAGCTAGCAGGAAAATCTCTTCCTGAAACTGGAGAAGAGTTTAATAGCACTGATGGCTGCTCAGTGCTTAAGACTCGGTCTGTTTAAGTGTTCCAGATGTACACTACTGTCAGAACCATATGTTAAAAAGTTCCTATCGAAAATCACTCTTAATATCTTCTTGAAAACAACTTTGACTTTCTTACAGCCATCAGTGACTGCAGTTTATTTAAGATGTTTATTCATTCAGATTAACTGATAAGATGTTCTGTGATTCTGAATTCGGAATACTTGATTCTGATTGACTTGGTCTGATCAATTCTGATTGGTCGAAGAATTCGGATCATCTGTAATGGCCACTTAACCTTATAACTGACTGTTGTCCCAGGCAACATATTTCCTGTGCAGCTGTGCTATCAAGTTTCTTGAATTACTCTGTGTTTTTTTTCTTCTCACATTATAAAATAATTTCAACTCAAAACAATATTTCATGTCCATTTGTTTATTCATTTATTCAGCTGTGTATTAAATGTTTTTAATGTAGTTGGATGGACGGGGTGATAAGGATGTAAATAATAAAGGGGTTTATTTTGTGTTTATGACTAACTAGTTGCAGTTTAATCCACTTCTTATACTTTTGGGTTTATTTAATTATATATTAGGGACAAATTTGTACCAGAAAGTCAGCAAAATCTAAGCAAAACATCCTTTTGGGAATGTCCGCATTTATAAAAATGCTGTAAGAATATAGTAAAAATAAAGTTTTTTAAATTGTAAAAATGCAGAAAGTTTTCTGGGAGGGTTAGAGGGTTATATTGTTTCTAACCAGCTGTGTATTGAAATTTAAGCCTATGGGATGTCCCCATTTAGATAAGTATTTTCGATAATTGTGTGTGTGTGTGTCTGTGTGTGCGCACATACATACATACATACATTTATATACATGTCAACCCGTTCTCACTCCCAGGACATCAAATATTAACGCTTGGCCAAGAAAATGTATAGAATTTCAAGCATGCCAGCAAAATGATCAGGATAATAATGATGAAATGTTGCTGTCTGTGTTGGCTTGTCTGATAGTTCATAACATTGTGAAACTCATACATATTCATGAGCTTAATTTTATAGGATGAGTCATGATAGCTAACCATCAAAATTGGTGATTAAATAGACCTTGTTATGATGTCAGAGGTAAAGTAGAGAGAGACAGGAAGGGGAAACAGGTTGTGTCACAAGCCGAACTCGAACCTGTATTGCCCACATGAGTACCATGCGTGGCTCAATGGTGCAGGATAAGCATTACAGTGGTACTTTTGTGATACTTTAGTTTGTTGTTATTTTGTTTTTTAATAATCTGAAAAGTGTATGACGTTTATCATTCTCCCAATAGCAAAATTAATCATGACCTGGCTGGTCCCTTTTCTTGACCATCCTCATGTCTGATCTTGCCTCAGGCTTTCATGCGAGTCAGAACCGTCATAAAATAAAAATATTTATTTTTTGGATATTTCCTCGTATTGCCTAAGCCAAATGCAGTTGGAGAGATGTAGGACTCCAGTCTGCTGTTTTCCAATTTGTGCTTAAAGCTGCAAAATTTATAACATTTTTATTAAAAAATAAACAAAAAACTGTTATTGAGCAAGTAACAGATTAGCATTCAAAACGATGTCCCTACCGTATTCCATTTGCAATGGTAAGCTTATAATAATGATTTATAATTTGTTGGGTCAGATTTCCAGGGAAACATCAGTTTGCCTTAATTTGACTTAAACTTAAGTTTAAAAATATGTAAGTAACACGCAATTTTATCTTTCAGACAGAGATGGTGACAGAGAGGCAAACGTTATAGGTTGCAGCTGCAAACTGTCAGTATTCCATTGAATGATGCTGAATTTTAGTGTGAAGTTACCTGGAGGAAAGTGCATTAGAAGCTAAAAAAGACTGAAGTTTGTAGTTGAAGACTGTTATTTTAGTTTAGGTTGAAAGAAACATTGTTTACATCATCAATAATGTCTCCTGAGCTTCCTGTGTGCTATTTTACACACTGTAGTTAAACATGTAAAGTAGGTAAACTAAACCTCTCTGTTTTTAACTTTATTTTCAATTAAGTTATACATGATGATATCATTGTAAATACTGTACTGTCATGTGATTCTGGTTCTAATTGAATTGGGCTGGTCTTTCGAGCCACAGAACCAATGTCCTGCACTGTATGACCTGTGCTTTTTCCTGAAGTCCAGTCCAAAGGTGAACAGTGTTCATCAGAACCCGTGACTGGATGCCTAATGAAATACATTCATATATTCTGCCTACACAGTGTTTTGTCTCTCTTTTGCATTTATTCATGTCTTTATATCAAGTTACGATTCGTGAGTGCTTTATGAATAATTATTGTCAGTGTTTCTGTGGTTAAATGTAGGTGGCAAGTCGCTGTGATTATACAGTATGCTGTTGAAATACAGTGACAGATATCAGAGTTTTACAGTGTAATTTGAATAATTCTCCATCCCTGGTGATCAGGAACATTAAAAGGTTTGTTACAGAATCAAAGTTTGTTTTTCACTGTGTAATTTGTAGAATTGAGCCTATAAAACATAAAATGTTAATCTATTTATACTATCTGTTGAATATAACAACCAGTGTGTTTACACAACTTTTTTTAACCAAAACAGCAACAATTGTTTTTCAAAATGCATATTTAATGGATATTTCAATTAAAGAGAAGTTATTAGTTGTTATGGGGCAACTGTGGTGTACTGGTTAGTGAGTCGGGCTTGTAATCAGTAGGTTGCTGGTTCGATTCCAGCACCGGCAGGTAGCAACTGAAGAGCCCTTGAGCAAGACACCTAAACCTGATTGCTTCCCGGGTGCTGCAGTGATAGCTTCCCACTGCTCCGTGTGTGTGTGTGTGTGTTCATGACTTGCAGTGTGTGTTCACTCCTCACTAGTGATGGGTTAAATGCAGAGGTCACATTTTGGGTAAGGGTAACCATATCTGACAAAACATTTCACTTTCACTTTATTACTAATACTAAAGAACATAAGTGAAACACATTTTTAGAGTCCTGTCAGTAATGCCTGAAATGTGGTGGGTGGGTTTTGTGTTCTAAAAAGCCTGTTTAATATTACTAAATACTTTCAGTTTGTTCCATAAGAGCTCAAGTGTTTGTTTTCCTGTGAACAGAGAATGTTTGGAATGAAACAGACATTAATTTGAGTTTATGCTTTTGGTGGATGTTTTTTATTAAATGCAGTAACATATGGGTCCCAGCCTCTATTCTTTAAGTGAGCTGATGTGATTAGATTGTAAAGTTGTTTACTGCAGCTGCTGTTTCTAAGCAATTCAAAGAGAGAATATATTATAACAGATTTTTAAGACAGCTGAACTAAACATTTTATAATACGTTTAGGGGCTGAGATGAAAAGCAAATGAGCTGTAACCCCCATAGAGGAAAAGTTTATTCGAAAATGACGATTTTGTCATTTTTGCTGATCATTTTCCAAGTACTGCAAAAGTTGCTAAAACAAAACAAAATAAAACCATATTTTAGCAATTTCACAGTAACATTCTGGCAGCCGCCATGCATGTCATGTTGTGATGTTGTGTAAGACAATGCAACTGCAACTTATGCAACACGCAACTGATGCAACATGCAACTGATGCAACATGCAACTGATGTCACCATGCACACAAGTCTCGAGTCTTTCATGTCTAAATCTAAAGTCTTTGATCACAAGTTCAAAAGTTTTTTTCAGCAATATTTTTCTGTTTGTTGCCGTTTCTTTTTATAAACCTGACCAAGGACAATTTCATTTTTAAATATTTATAGTGTAGGGACTGTTTTATTTATTCTGTCAAACCTCTCCAATGCTGTACATAAGGATTTATTTTAATCAAAAGTCTTTTTAAGCCTGTTTTTTTAAATGTAGGAATGTAATCGTTTAAATAATAAATTAACTATTGAATTTACTCTCTCTGTCTCTCTCTCTCTGTCTCTCTCTCTGTCTCTCTCTCTCTGTCTCTCTCAGTCTAGACAATGGCCTCATGTTGAGTCAATGATTTGATTTCTTGTCGATTATTTTGAATCAGTCAAACCTGTTTGACTACATGATTCATTCACAAATCTGTTTGAGCGATTCTCTATTAAACCACAATTCACAGAGACCACGAGAGAACGGATGCACAGAAATGACTCAGACACAGTTTTATTAAGTCATAATGTACTGCCATTGTATCAACTTAACCCAACCGGATATTTATCAAATGATCTTCGGGAAGAAATAAAGTCCTGCGGGTTTAGAATGAGATGAATGATGACTTGTGGGTAAAGTATTCTTATTAAGAAATATAATGACAGTTTTAAATGTTGCACTTTTTAGTTGTGTTTTTCTACAATAATTTACTTTGATCAGAGGGAAACACCCACAAGGTCTGATCTTGTTGCAAAAATTTTTATGCTTTTGAACTTCAAAGAACTTCATCTGGCTTTCGGGATTGCATTGAGGATTCATGACATCACGGAGAAGCTTTGGGTCAGTTTTGGTCATGGTGAGACAGAACCTGTTAACTGTCACAAACGCTCCATGTCAAAGTGCCTCTAATTGGAGTTTTGGGTTGTCAGGGCGATATGTGCCTGCCAGCTGTCCTACATCTCCATGTCATTTTATCCTCGTCTGTCTCTTGACTGAACAGCAACATCTGCTGTTTAGAGATGTAGAGTTTTGATAGAAGTTTGTGAGTTTGTGTGTGCTACTCACTAACATATTCTTGTGTTGAGTTGCGGTGGCCATATGGCCAAAGATTTACTTTTCCATGCTATTGGATGCTTGAGGGCTCATGGGAAAGGATGTGTATTTTTAGAAACAAGAAGGTTTTTTTTTTGCTCTACCCTTATTCATCTGGGTCTTGGTGTTGGCTGAGGTGTGCTCAGCGCTCAGTATTGATTTTGTGTTTGTGATTATGCAGGGTGATCTTGTGACTCGTTGTTGTAGCAATTTGTAAGTTAAAGTCTGTGTAAACTGTAAGCTGCAACCAACTTACTGTAAGTGTTCTAAAATAATTCAAAAAGAAACAGAAATTTGGAGGGTGTGGCTGGTTTTTTTTCACTGATTGGCTCTAAAAAAGTTTAACTTTTGAAGGGGAGTGGTTAATGTCACTGGCTCCGCCCCAACCATCAGGCGGATTGAAGGTCTGATGAAGGTCTGATGTTCCAGAGGGGAAGTACATTTTTGTAGATTTTAATGAAAGTTTACAAAAGCACATAATGATGCGCATGGATCATTTATTTATAATATACTTTATAATATACTGTACTATTCTTCAAGCTCTGTAATGATGAAAAAGCATTTTTAGACATTGCATTTGGTTGACATCAGTTGAACCAAACATCATCAGTTCTCACATGTCATGATAAAATGTCATTGTGGTTAAACCTGATGCCAATATCTGATTTGGGAGCCACATGAGAAGAGATTTATAACTTTTGTTTCAGTGTGTTTGTCACACAAAATTATCTTATGGCTTCAGAAAACATGGAATACAACATGCGTCATACAAAATTAACGTGAAGCTTGGCAGCATTTGTTTTAATTCTTTGGCTCTTTCAAGTGTTTGTGTTTCCTAGAAGAAGACTGAGCACGTACAGTCGCTCCTGTAGCTCAACTGATGTTGCGCTAGCAGCACAAAGGTTGTGGGTTTGATTCCCAGGGAACGGACATGCTGATAAATTATATATCTTGAATGCACTGCAAGTTACTCTGGATAAAGGTGTCTGAAAAATGAGGGCAATTTTTCATATGACAGAACTTTGGGGTGGCCTGTCCCTTTAAAATTAGTATAAAAGCTAATCGCAAACACACGCATGCTAACGCTGTTAGCTCTCTTATCATGACCAAATATCACCCAACTGCAGACTAACTGTGTCAGTGCACAGTAACATGGTCAAGCCTTAGCAACAAATATCAATTATTTGACTTTACTGCTGCTACTTTATTTTTCCCTTAGATACACAGGAATACACACTGTCGTCTTTCTATCATGAAATGTTTCTCTCTCTTTTCTTCTTAAATGCAACAGACATGCAGTAGTCACAGAGCTTCAGTATTGACTTCTGGCACAAATGGAGTTGAGGCAGGAAATATCAGGTTATCGTAATGATCTCGGTTCTTTCCAGATTATGCAGAGAACCGCATGACTCTGACACACGGGAGAGAAAATAATCCACACACACACGCACACACACACACACGCATGACACACACTTACCAAGCTAACAGGAAATGTTCTCAGAACATTGGCTAATGTTCTCTAAAAGTTCTTTGAAACTTATCAAAACATCTTAAGTTGTAAGTGGAACATAAAAATAAAAATGTTTGAATAATGGATTTTTGTTACTTGGAAACGATGGAAACGTTCACAAAACCTAAAATTGCTTGCAGGGTATTTGGGGTTTGTATGTGTCACTGTTCTAATTCATGATTCTCTACAGAAAGTGACATGTGGGGTCTTTCTCTAAGAGTTCAGTAGAGGAATGAAATATGGATAGGAGATGGAGGAGGGAGTCCGCAGCCACTCTCTCTCTTCTCATGATGTGATGTGATGTGACAAGCGTGGTGCTTGTGGAGGCAGAGTTACCATAGCGATTCCCAACACCCCCCCCATCTGTGGCAATCTCCCATGCACAGCATCCATATTTAATACAAGTTTTACTTAGTGCAGTTCAACTGCCCGCCCAACTCTCTCTCTCTCTCTCTCTCTTTCTGTCTCTCTCTTTCTATCTCTTTGTCTCACTGTCATATTTTCAGAAGTATGATGTGGTTGATTTTTTTAGTTTAGTTTTTTTGCCTTCTAGAGAGCGAGTCCTTAAGCAACTGATATGTATGACACAATTTTTTAGAACTTTGCTTAGACTGATAAATAGCAATTCACTTATTTTAAAGTTAAAAAAGATCACTTACGTCACATGTTTAAAGAACAGTTCAACTTGGTTTTCTCTGATTAAATTAAAGGGATAGTTTACCCCAAATATTTCCACTTTTTCTAAAACAAAAAGGACATGTTTTACTATAAAATAAAAATGATGCTTTCAAGCTACAAAAAGGTCAAAAAGGAACCTAAAGCAGTCCATGCACTTTTTACTTTAAAATAAACAGAGCAGTCGGATCATTTAGCAAAAGAACAGAACAGCAGAAGTGATATGCGTTTGAAACAAAAGGAGGGGACTAAATAATAACAGGAATTTTTGGGTGAACTTGCAAGCTAGACTCTCTCTGGGTCTGAAATCTCAGGAGAAGAAAAGCTCTATGTTAAATGATATGTCCAAGAATTGATTGACCACGCAGTTATTTGTTATCTGATCCTGAGTCAGTCGCACACACAGAATGCTAATTGATGCATGCGAGCGATTCACGTCGTGTGCCGCGCCGCATTCACGCGTGACTGACAGATATGTTCGCTTGTTTACATGTATTTTAGGTTATGAGCGCACTTACAGCTTGGTGATCCGCATACACAGACAAGCCAATGAGAGGATGGCCAGAGGTCACATGATCTACAGAAGAACCAATCAGCTACTGCTACTGGTTTTACTGAGCCTGCTCCAGCTGGCGCATATGCAAAGTGAGTAACACAAACATCACACATGTACACACAAAACATCCTCAGAAACTCAGAAACTAGAACGCTTGACAATTGTGTTGTTTGACAGTTTTCTGTTAACCAGTGAGTTATGATAGATTCCCCAAGGATGCAAAAGTGATGTAGCAACAATGTACTGTTAAATGTAGCAGTAATGGTCCATTTATAAATTATTTTATTATTTGTAAAAAAAACTATTTATATAAAATATAATGGTATTAATTTGAGAAAACTGAAAGTCATATTCAAAACCAGTACATTTTCAAAACGTTAATAACCCTAGATAAGAAAAGAGCACATTTAATCTTACAAAGAAATGTGTAATTTATAAAAATTAAGTTCTGTTTAGAACTATATAGAATAATGTCAACATTTAACACCTGTATTTTTCCTTTTATTTGATGAGCACTATAAAATGTTAAAGAAGATAATCTGGCCATCATTCTCTCACTCCCAGCGAAAAATAATCGTTGTATTTTTTATTTATGTTCTTATATTCCCTACCCTTATATACCCTTATATATATTGTTTTTCTCTGTTTTAAATATTTTCTGAAAAGATTGAAAGGTTTGATTGTGTTAATGTCGTCTTTGTCTGTGTGGACACGCAGATTAAAACATTCTGAATTAAAGCATGTAAAAGTAAAGATAAAGAGATTTTTATTAAACATCATCTAAGGTCATGACACAAACCTGCATACACACACACACACACACACACACACTGTAATTCAGAGTTAACCTCAGCCTAACCTTTCTTTAGTTACACATGCTACTAGTTTAGAGCTGTTGGTTATTGTGTTTTAGAGCAGATGAATGCGTGGCTGTGTGATCGAATGCATTTGCAATCATTGCATGTTGCATCATTCACAATGCTGATCCACACTGATCTTTATCTGCAAGGGTTAATTCAGTCTGTCTTCTGTATTAACTCTAATGCACTTTTAATGCAACACACAGAAAATCACACCCACAGTGACTAAAGGGGTTTATAATTTATTTATGAAGTCTGAGTCAGGGTTGTTTGTTAGAGGAAATGCCGTTCATTTAACAATCTGTTTGTAGATCTTTGATCTGACCGTCAGCAAGGGTCAGACTCTTCTTTCTAGACTTTAACTGTTGCTAATAAATATATTGGCTAGTTTACAAGTAACTTTAAGATTTTATTTACACACAAAGCCTCACAGTTGCCAGCCCAATACTACAAAGCTGTCCCAGCTAACAATTTTAGGTTGTAAGAGTGTTTTCCTAATGTTTACGTTAAGTAAAAAAAAACTATTATTATAAAAGTTATAGGTATGCTCAAAATGCTTAAAATTGATTAATGTTATTGCTTGGTTATGAGAGCGATTTATTCTTTTAACACTTTTATATAAACGTTTAACACTTTCAATTCTGTAACTTTTTAAAACGTTCCGCTAACAACTTAATAACGTTTTTGAGAAATATGATATATAACAGTAAAAAAGGTTGTACTAATGTTACTGAAACAACATTTTCAATAACCGAGAGAACTTTTAAAAAAACAATAGCCAACATTCTCAGCATGTTCCCTGTTAGCTGGGATGGTAGATGTATTTATAAAAGTTTACTCTGGAGATTCTAATCAGTAAAGAAGAGTTTCTTTAAGTCACTAGCTTAAGTGAGACAGAATTATCTGTTTAAGGTTCATTAACATTCTCTTAACTAATCTCTCTCTTTCAACAGCTCCTCCTCGCTTCACTCGAACCCCCACCGATCAGATAGGTGTTCAGGGGGGCGTGGCCTCTTTCGTTTGTCAGGCCACAGGAGATCCACAACCCAAAATCACTTGGAGCAGAAAAGGGAAAAAAGTCACCAACCAGAGATTTGAGGTACACACACACACACACACACACGAAATGTACAGACAGCAACAACGCAAGGTGGCATTGTCCTAGATTTTGTACATATGGTCTGTAAACTCACCAGCTATGCAGGGAGGCACAACACATCTCTGTCTGTCTGTAGGTAATAGAGTTTGAGGATGGCTCAGGGTCCGTGTTGCGGGTACAGCCGCTGCGGACCCCCCGCGACGAGGCCGTGTATGAATGCGTGGCATCTAACGAAGCGGGAGAGATCAGCGCCTCAATGCGTCTCTCTGTTCTCCGCGGTGGGTACAGATCCAGCTGAGGGTCTCTTCCAAACTTTGATTTAGTTTGTATCTTTACATATAATTCTCATTTTGCATACTAAACTGTTCAGTTACTGATACTGATGATACTGATATGAACACTATATAATATATTCCTAGTTTATTATATAAAGTTATGATTTTTATAAAGTTGCTCTCTATGATGGTTCAAGATGTTTTCCAACTTACAGACTTTGGTCCTCGGATAAAGGAAGAATTGAGACAAAGTGTTTTCCATGTTATCCCAGCTAACAGGGAACATTCTCAGAATCTTAGCTAACATTCTCAAAAATGTTGTTGCAGTAGCATTAGTAGAACCTTTGTAATGTTATATATCATATTTAGCAAAAATGTTATTCTTAAGTATTAGTGGAATCTTTTAAAAAATCTTAAAAAAAATATTAAATAATATATAAATAATGTTAATAATGTCTAAATAACAGGACTTGTAAACGTTCCTACAACAACATTTGTAGCCTTGTAACTTAATGGAAATGTTACGGGAATGTTCTTACAACCTACAATTGTTGGGATGTAGTGTTTGTGTCATTCTGTATAAAACTAGCATCAGTCCAGCATGTAGTTGAAGGTTCAGGGGTGTGAGTGTAATGTTTGTGTGTTTCAGAGGACCAGCTCCCCACCGGTTTCCCGTCTATAGATATGGGTCCTCAGCTAAAGGTGGTGGAACGTTCTCGTACTGCAACCATGCTCTGCGCAGCCAGCGGAACCCCCGACCCTGAGATCACCTGGTTTAAAGATTT
>JAZGTK010013986.1:0-13999 GCA_036877625.1 Ambastaia sidthimunki | reverse complement strand
GTCAGATCAGATCAGGTGCTATATAAATATCTTGCTTTTCTGTGCTTTTTAATGTTACAAATAAATGGCAGGGAAAGAACTTCTACACCAATGTTTCTCTGTGTCCTGTGTAGCTGCTGATAAAGTCACAGGTACTCCAGCAAAAATAAATAAATAAATAAACTTTTATATAAGAGGTTATAATCTGATGCATATATTTCATATAATGAGCATGTCTTGTTTTCTCAGACTAAATCTCAAGTATCAAACCTTGGAGGCCCAAAATCCAACACAGTCTAGTTTAAATTTTGCTCCAGCACACTTGCCTGTATTTTTATGAATTCCTAAAGACTTTGATATATCATGCTTAGGTCTTATGGGTTGCATTATTGCTATGAAGTCACACAGGCTCTAGTCTCAGAAAAGCCTTGTTTTTATGGTTATCTTAAAAAGACAACAAAGATTATTTCTTATTTAACAAAGTGTGCATTAACGAGTTTTAAATTCAGGTCCAGTGTTTTACTTTGTACAGCAGGGGGCAGCATTTTAGCAGTCAGTCTCAACCAATCCCAACTTTGCTTTCTTATTCAGGAAAGTGTTGACAAAATTTGCAATAAAAATAGCTTGATAAAGCTCTGTTTGAATAGACACCTAGTTGCCTAAAGTAAAAAATGTCTATACATGTAGTGCAGTATCATTTAAAAGAGCTAATACCCACATAGACCGAAGACCATCCAGTATCAGTTGAAGTAGAGACTAAGTACTACATCCCTCATGTAACAATGCCATCCATTTTAAAAGCCTGTGGGGATGTGTCCATCCTGAAGATTTCTCTTGTGGTATGAAGATTCAGAAATGGGTCACTTACATATTTTCTTTCTACCTACAGGCTCCACATGACTTTATTTTAATAGGAAATAGGAAATCCATCCTTTTTATTATCCCATGATGTGCTGAATACAATACTGACCATCTAAGCTTCAATTTCAAAGTGCCTGTATGATTTGTTATTGATAGCAACAGTGAAAATCTAAAAACATTTTAGACATTTAAACATTATTCAAGTTATTACTCAAACATGGCACCTTGAAATTTTTTTGAACAATTTTCACAACCTTTTTCCAGCACTTCTTAAAAATGAAAGTGAAACTAAAGTGAAAACTAATTGCTTTTAATCTTTTACCTCAAAATATTCTTTTACTGGCGTAGTAGTTTATCTTTGCCCGATTTGTTACGATCTGAACTTTTTATAGATACTTTTCCTGACCTACTTTTTGACCCCAAAGACCGAACAGCAGCAATCTTAGCTGTGAAACGACACACAATTCCCTTAGCTAGCAAGCACGAATTCAACACAGGCTGTAAGCTTTAATTAGGCCCATCTGCCACTTGGCTCCTCCACAGAGCCCTCTAATGGAGGTAAACTGAGGTATTGGATCTAAATGGCAGAATATGAATTTGTAATCATTCTGCTTGAAAGACAGGAGAACTATTTTTGTCTTTTAGGTGGTTTGTTTTGATCTCTGCCTGCTGAAATGTCACAAGCACTATTTTTACACTGTAGATTTAATGCAATGCCTTTGAGCACCAGCCATACAATGAACGGTATTATAAAGCACCTATTGGGACGCCCATCGATTGAGCTTTGCGGCGCTCAAGTTCATTACAACTGAAGTGGCTTTTAATAGCATGTTTTTATGCGTTACCTAGAAATGTGCTTCTGTCCAATTGAGTAGACTCACTGTCTGCTCATAAACGACACTGTCATTTTCATATTTTAAGGCACGTTAAATGAACTGTTTCCAGCCCACAAGCGCATTCACATCACATGACTGTTTTTCACACCTGGGGAGATAAACCCCCTGCCCCATTTTTTACAGCTTGGAAAGTGTGTGTGGATGTCTGTGCCTTTCTTGGGGGCGTCTGAGGAAAAATGGGCTGTGTTGAGGTACCGCTCAGTGAAGTGAAAAAAAAAGAAAATGGGATATTTTTATCCACGGTGCTGGATTGAAAAAACACAAGCTGGAATTGAAATACAAAATATTTCCTCATGAGATAAAGAGGTTTTGTTATAACTGATAAATGCCCAGGAGCATCTTTAGATTGAGCTGGTAGGGTAGCAACAGCTCTCCTGTCCTGAGAGGTGGTGTCTGCCTTTTATGTCAGAAATCATTGATCTTCAATGCATTTCATGTCAAGTATGTCAACGATTGGCCAAGATAAAGTCTCTGGGGTGGTCCGTGAAGCTGTACAAAACCTTGAACGGCTACTGATTGAAAGGAGAAAATTCACTACTAACATCAGGAATACTAATGTGGTCCAAACCTGCAATGAATTGGAACAGAATAGCTCTTCTGTGCGCCCTTGCTTGTCTATCTCCTCATGTCGTGTAAGTGGTTTCACCTCTTCTCACCTCTCAAATGTTGTAGAGGCAATATACATCCAGACTAATGGCTTATAAACGCTCTTTCAGTGGCGTGTCACAGTGTTCAGATAAAGTGTGCACAGGCAAAGATGATGACAAGTGAGTGTCTGGAAAGAAGCTGGTGTCTTAAACTGTCGCTTAAAAAAGTCTTAAAAAAGTCTTAAAAAAGTCTTCAAGTGTAAATTAATATTTCGGTGCCTAATATCAGTGAAGTCCCAATATTTTTCAATTACATGGCAAGAATTATGAAAATGTGTAATATTTGAATTATAATAATACTTATCAGCTTATATTGCTTTACAGTTGGTGCACTCTGTGTGTAAGATATCACACCTATTATTAGTGTTGTTAGCAAGGATTCTGTCCATCTTAGGCTTCATACAAATGGATTCCAGTACGTGGTTCCATTGATTTTTGTGTCTTATAGATATTATTTTTAGACTCACGGTCAAAGCATCTTCTGTTACTTTCTAAGTAAGTGCTTTTGAAGCTGTTCTAGGAACACACTCATATTGACAGAATGATGGGGACTCTTTACCTCCCATGAGCTAAGAAAGAGCCTCAAAACAGCTCAAGAGAGGAAGGGTTAGGTTGGTGAGTCGCTCTCTCCCTTCAAGACAATTTTTGTTCCATGCTGTTAAACTAATAGGATCAGAACACAAACTACAGCAACACCAAAGAATATGCCCATTTGAGGCAGATGAGAGGTATGACTCTTAGCTGCCACTTTTGTCATAGAAGCCATCAGCCAATGGAACGAGGTGACTTATGGGTTCCAAGCGAGGGGTCGACAAATGAAACATCGAGTCTGATGTGACTGGGGACCGAATTCTTGTTGCGTAGCGATCAATCACCAGTTCCATGCAAATGTAGCCTTTGTTTTGTTTATGCCTCAGGAAACTGAAAATAAACAACATGTGATGCATAACAATTAAGAGGTACTTTGGGTCCTGTCTGGTGTGACTATATGTAAACTAATGTAGAAAGAAAGAAACATGGGTTTGCTCTTAGTTTTGTTCGGAACAAATGAAAAGATGCATTACTCAGACGTAGACCACAGACGCACACGAGACAGGATGACGAAACTGGAGCTCATACTGAAAAATTCTTCATACTTCCCCACACTGAGCTATTCAGAAGCACATTTAGTCTCGTGTTTGTTCAACCTCTGTGCTCTAAGAAGCTCCTGTGGGAATCCTCCTGGCTGTCGCCATTAGGCTGTACAACATGGCCTCCTCCTCGTGTGCTTGCCCACATATTACTCCAGTGGCTTCCCCAGTCAGGAGTAATGACATTGAACAAGGTCACTTTTCTCAATGCAGGCACCCATTACCATTACCAACAAATAACACGTTCATATTTCTCACTGTGTGTGTAATGCTTTTTGCACTGCATGTTCCGTCTTGTTTGATTGCTCTGTGGGGACGTGCCTTGTGCACTTTTCTCTTGATGTTGCAGCAGTTTCCACCTGATTTGTCCTGCAGGGACCAATTTTTAATACTAAAAATCAATACTTTATATCTGTCTGTCTTAAAAGCAAAATGTTAAACAAATGCATGTGAACTCAACAATGATGTCAGACCAAGTGGTCACACCCATAGAAATTATGATGTCACCTGACAAGAAAACACAATATTTGACAATGTTTGATGCTCAGTCTGTTTTCAAAGATATTAATGAGAAAGACAAACAAGTATAGTTAAATTACATAAGAAATTAAATGGAAAAGTAAAAGTAACAAAAAACATTTAAATCTTGACTCCTCGTGAACCTAATAAGTGTTCATGGTTAACATTTAGATCAATTGCAAACCATTTGTGTTAAGTAAATTAGGTAAAATATAATTTTAAATATATAAATTATAAATATCCCTAATGCTGTGATGTTAAAAAAAACTTCTACTGTTGTCTCTAGCATCAGAGCATGATTCCCACTTGTAAATGTAGCTTTGTAGACTTGTAAATATGATTAGCATAAACCATCTTAAAAACACTTTATTTTAGCCTTTTCTAATAGGAGTAAGTATGATTTTATCCTGTTTCCACTATAGGACCTAAACATAAATCTGATAACTTGTCATCAATGTGATCTTGTGATAAGGGCAAGACAACGTTTGTTATAATTGTTGTTCCTCTAGAGGCCTTGTGTCTCTGAAAGTAACTAGACATATTTACATTAAAAATATATGCTTTCATTCTTTCTTACCTCAACCGCATACATTTTAAGTTGCATAAAGTATTAAATATATATAAAGTATAAAGTATAAAGAATATTTACATGCATATAATACAAATAATGCAACATATCTGCTTATCCATTAACTTTTATTATACAGAAGGTTATTTTGTAGTTCTATTTCTATCCCGTTTCTTGTTGCCCTTTCTTGAATGTTAGCATCTGTGTCTTATTAACCCCATTAGCTCTTATGTGCTTTAGCTCTTTTAGTTTGCTGTTTTTGTTGTTAGTTCTTGGTTGCTTTGTATTATGATAACAGGGTGAGTCTTTGGTTGTTGTTTGTGGTTTGTTTTTGTTTTCACTATTGAACTTCACTAGGATCATAATCCTTGCTGTTTGAAGACTGTGAAAGAAAAATACACCCTCCATATAATGCAAACATAACGCGCACACACACACACACACACACACGCACACACACACACATATTACATTACATATATACACACACACGCACATACATGCATACATATCACACACATCATATGCATGTATATGTGTGTGTGTAATGCTTGTACATTGTAATGAAGTGGACACAGACACAGTGTGTTCTGTGATGTCCGTTTGCATTCTAAACCAGGAAGCCAAAGTGAAAACCTCCTTATGAATGCAGAACGAGTTTTGGCATTTTTGACATGCAGGCTGTTCGAATAAAAACATAAAATGATATCGAGGGATACATGCTAATTATTTTTGGCAAACAAGTTGCATCATAAACTCTGTGTTTTCCTATTGGTCTGTTACAGAGTCCTAAAACCCTAAACAGAGGAAAGGACAGCTCACTGAAGGAATGGAAAAGCAACATTAATGTTAACGCAACAAAGCTTGCACTGCTAGTTGAAACCATGATATGTGGCATTCAATGGGTTAAATGAGGGACAGTTGTGAGGCTCATCCTGAAAGATTTATTGTGAGATATGCCAAAGAGGAGCAGAGGAACCCGCCAACAGTCCACAGAACACTGAAGCAGAATTATGCAGTTTCAGTGGACAGACACTGAATTCTCACAGCCAATAGCAACTTCCCACTGACAGAGTCATGTCACAGATAATGAGAGCAAGAAATTCATGGCACTCAGCCAGGGATCACCATCATTTATTAGAAGGCTTAACTACTGAGAGGCATGAAGTCATACGGGGTTTGGTTCTCAAGTATTGACATGGACTAAAATAGCATGATTAGAAAGTCAAAGGGTATTTTCTTTGATTGAAGGCACAAGAGAGAGTTAATGTATTTAAATGTATGTAATGTAGAAGGATTGATACGCAGAATCTTCATCTGTTTTGCCTCATACATTGTCTCAATTTATAATATTTAATTTAAAATATTTAAATTATATCAGAGCACAAGTTTCTCTTCACTCAAACAATTTAAATGCTGGATTCACATATAATCAAAAATATCATGCCAAGTGGTTTACTATTTACTTCTAACCATCTAACCATGATTTGTTTATTGAATGCACTCAATGTATCCAAGTTTAACTTATCACGGATGAGTTCAGATATTGAAGACTTGCTCATGCTTGAGTAATTATAATGCAAGAGTCATTTAGCAGACACTTCATCTCAAACCTTCCCATAGAACACTTATTACAGGTTCAGTCTCTCTGGTTTAACTTGAGGTTAGTGTTTATCTTAACACTTAATTTACACAGTTAGACAGCTCACAGATCACACCTTGGTGGGATCAAACCAGCAACCTTTGACCTATGACCTCCAGGCTTTATTCACTGTAAGATCAGTTGTGAGACATTGTTGAGCGTCTTTTCAGAATTACTATGCGAGTAAATTTGGCACACAGCTTTTAGAGTAAATAACCTAACACATTTGTTAGGTAATTTCGTTGAAAGGGAATTTAATAATACCAACAAACATGCTATTTCATTTTTTCAGCGTGTACAGTGACCTCTTCTCCTGTGATTTCGGTCAAGCCCCCAGATCCATTTCTCATCCCCGCCCACAGAGCAGCGTGAGTGATGAACACGTCTCTCAGACTCTCCGGCACTGCGGGGTAGAGTTGCTGTGCTTTATTTCAGAATAGCCTGTAACCTTTCACTCTGAGCCTGCTTACAACACACATGCATTTGCACCATAATTAAGCACCGCTCTAACCGAACACATCTTTCAACGTCTGTATCACAGCACTGGAGAAGGACTTTGGCTCATGCTCAGCTGTCCCGGTGGTGACATCTGCTGCAGCGGAAAAGGCAGAGCGGCTGATGCCCGCTTCGCTAGAGGACTCTCATTACAGAAACCATACTGCCGCTATGCCCGGAGGCTGTGCTGGCAATGGAGACCCTTGTCTTATCTTTCTCCCCTGTGCTTCTCTCCCTTTGCTCTCCCTCACCAGCCACTCAGAAAGGAGGCCGTGTCATCTGTGATCCACTGCTCGGCTCTGTTGCTTCAGGGCAGAGCTGGGAAACAATGGCCATGCCTGACAATCAAGTCAAAGGCCTTGCAATTGCTGTTGGTTTGTGAGCGTAAACAGGGGACCCTCAAAACGTAGTGCCGGTAATTACGTCTGTCATCTTTCTGTGGACTGTTTAAACCTCAACCAGGGTGAGCTGCTCCCTCAGGCTGACCTCTGACAAACACACTTTGGTATGAGTAGAGATTAATACTCCCAGACAGCTGTTTACCCCTTTCCAGAAGTAATGCTTTCTCCTGAGAAGTAGTGCTTGAAGACAAGGTACATGCATTACATGGGGTAAATTTGCAAAGTGTGTGAAACCGCCTATTTATTTCTGGTAGAGATGTTGAGCCCAGAAAAACAAACGTTTATCTCAGATACATGAGTGAATAATAGATAAGGCATTTAATATTAAAACATTTCAACTGGGCTAGAAACTATTTTGCGACTGTATAGTGTTGGCAGGGCCTCTAGAGTGATGCCACAGTTCTTTCACTCATAACTCAAGTGATAATAGTTTGTAGGAAAACGCTGTTTCGAATTCTGCATAATCCACAAGAAAATATTCTTGAAGGTATCAGTTTGTTTTGTTTTACTACACTAGAGTGAAATTGTAATGGACGTATTATCATGCTGCTGACATACTGTTGATATCTGTTCTGTAAGCCGGATAGATGGTCCATACAGCTCTCAAATAAAAAACTTCTTCATCTATTATTTATTCATTTATTTTTGTCTGGTTTTATCTCAACCAGACCAAAGCTGGTTTAACTGGGTTTTTCATGTGGCAATGACATGGTGTTTTAGTACATATGTATATGTGAATAAATTAATAAATAAATAGCTCATTTCACTCTGTGGACAAAGTGAAGTCTCTACTTTCATGTTCTGAAGGCACAGAAAGTACCACTCACCAAACACCAGATGTTTCACCTTGTCAAATCCCAGCTTTCCCTCTTGCCCCGTCAACTTTAATGCAAAATGTCACCTTTGAAATTGAACATTTTGACTTAGCAGCGACTTTTTCAAGGCAACTCACACTAGATTAATTGTAGGGACAGTCCCTGCGGAGCGACTTAAGTATAAGTGCTTTTCTCCAGGACATATTGATGCTGGAGATAGATTGTGATGTCAGTAACCCTGCGGATGCCGGTTCACTCCCATTACCTGGAAGAGAGGATGATCTGTGATCTGTTTTTAACCAGCAACCCAGATCTGTAATTTCTAGCCTTTCTGACCATTCCTATCATTTCCTTTATTAATGACACTTCTGAGTACATTCATTTACCTGAGAATGTGTGTGTGAGTGTGTGAGTTATGAGACTCATGCAAATCAGCCGGGTGCTGTCAAATTCCTTGTGAAAACACAGGAAGATGTACCGTGACAAACAACTCTAGTCAGTTCTTGGCTGTTTCCACGAAACTGTTGGAACTCCCACATTGCAGGCCGATCATTATCCATTACATGACTTATGAAATACATCCAGCACACTGCTACACAGTTGGACTTCCGCCCTTCAAGCAATACACGCCTTATTAAAACATCCGTTAACATAATTTAGATGGAGGCAGCACTCTTTTAATGTCATTTTTATGACCTTTAATGACCTTTAACCACTGCATAGTAATCTGTTTGAAATTCTCCTTTATTTCACTTTAATTCTTCTTTTATTTTCCTAGAATTGCAATATAACTGTAGTACAAATTGTGTATTCAATTCTGTGCACTATACAGATTTTGTTTTTTAATACCCCACATTTTCACATAAGCACAAAATCGTATGCAGCCAAATTATCAAAAGCTAAGTAGATAAGGGAGACATTCAAAACAGGCCTTTAGAAACAAGGATGAGAAACATTTTATGTTACTTTTTTATCTACTGGTCATTATATTTTATTATGAAAGTGATGTGGTTAGTCCTGCGAAACAAAACACCAGTGTGCACACCCAAAAATATAGCTAGCATATTTTCAGAGAAACTGTTTCAGGGGAGATGGCTAATAACATTACAAGTGTTAGTAAACGTTAGTATAACTTATAAACAATAATAAACCAAAATATTTTATTAAAGTACAGATGAAAACTAATGTTTGTTTACTTTGTGGAGACACTGGTTATTTTATGTAAAGCAGTGGTCTGGAATTAAATATGTGCCTAATTTCTCAGTTTGTGTTACAAGGCCAAAGGAAAGACATACAAGTTTGGAATGACATGAGGATGTAAATAATATGTACAAAAATGACAAGTGCTGTTTTTTGTTGCAGCTGTTACTTCAATGTTTAGAAAGAAACCTTTTGAAAATATTTTGCATTCTACCCCTCAAGGACACAAAAAAAATCTAAAATGAATGAACAGTAAACCTTCAGAAACGCAGATCAATGGCCTAATTACATGGAATCTCATGCATCAGTTAACATTGATTCCATTTACCGTGCAGCAGTGAATTAATCCAACTGAAAGCAAGTCAGTAACAGGATATCCTGCCTTAAAGAACGTTACTGTCACTGGTCCTATTCACAAGATTATTTGTACATGACACACATGCACACAGAGGAAGTTAACAAAGGTGTCTTTTATCAAGCGTGTATTTCAAATACAAAGAAGAGCAAAACATAAGCTAAACTACTGGTGCTAAATCTGATGTTTCACAGGTTTGTAATAGATGTTTTCCTTTCAGAATGACTCTGTCTCATTGCGGCTCACTTTTAAGTGTCTTGCTTAAGGGCACAATAAGATTCTTGTTGTATCTGGTCGGTTCACAGGTTGCTCCTGCATCCCCTCATTTTGCTGCATTGTAGCGACAGCAAGTTCTGTTTTTGGCCCATGGTTCATTTTAATGGGATGTTTTGCACAAATGAGCTACTTCATTTATCAACTGACACACACAGATGTAATGGTATAATCTCTGGATGACAGTTACCAAGGCATACCCCTCTCTGAAGCATGTAATCTCTCTTGAAAAAGGGACGCTTCCTTCTTGCCAACATATTATTAGGAGAAGAAAGCTTCATTTGAGGAAAGCAGAAGGGGGCTAGGCTTTAGAAGGAGCGTGCTGATGTGGCTGTCACTGCACAATCTCAGCATCTGGGAGCTTTCACTGAGATATGCCTGTGACAGGACTAATGGCAACAGAGCAACATGCATGGAAATGACCCAGTAATTACAGTGTGTGGAGTCACAGGGGGATGGGAGAGGCTGGGCTGAAATCTAAATTAAAAGAGACGGACATCCCAGAAGGATGCGATGATAGAGTTGCTTATGAGCGTGTGGGCAGAAAGATCTTGAAGGACATTTTCTGAAAGGGACATATGGCTGATTTACTTAAATCCCACACAGTGGTTTTTACATATTTGTGGGTGAGGCCTGAACTTGTCACCGCAGAAGCAGCCCACAGTGTGAAGAGAGGAAAATCAATATTTGCTCTCGGCAACCATTTTTGCAGCCCGGCGCTTGGCATGTTTTAAAAGGACCTTTGTAGTCCACCACTATCCTTGAGATCTTTGTAATACAGTCAATGACAGAGTGTATTTTTTACCATATGCAGTGTTGTGTGGAATATATCAAGGCTAATTTAGGTTACCATTAACTGTGGAAAAACAAAGCTAAGACTTAAATAGAGGAGTACAAGATTTGTATGAGTTCAATTCATCTTATAGAAGATGTGGTTTCAAATAAGACATAAAAACATGAACTTTATAATAATGTCACTGTGGCAAGGTGAGCAAAGAGACGGTGGGCGTGGCATTAGACCTGTGAGAGGTATTTTTTTAAACCTAAAATTAACAAATGTTAAAAAATAAACAGTCCATAGGAAAGATAGTGTGGGAATAAAAGTGGGCCACCCTGCTTCCTGCCTGGACCTGCAAGGCCAACAGCATGCATGCACAGGGAAAAGACAGATCCCAGAGGACATGAGACACAATTATTGTCAGGTGTTTATTTCCCTAGTTTTTCCCTAGCCAGGGGCTCAGAAGCAGATGCAACATGAACTTAATAGTGCTTTGGAAAATTGGTCTCCCAAATGTGTTTTAAAAAGGAGCATCAGATATCAAACTGAGCAAACTCAACAAATTATCAGTACTACTATTACAATCAGACTGAACATTGTAATGTCTCCGTTTACTCATACTACATGTGCTGGTACTCACGCTAAATGGCTTAAATCCACAATTTGCATTTGTAATCTAAACCTTTTTCCACATTAGAGGTTTCGATCAACCTTTAAAATAATGTTTACAGGGTGTAATTAATTTAAAGATATAAAAATGTATATGTGTAAGTGGTGCTGCATTTGTCCATGTATCTTAAGTCAGCATGGATTGTACACAGGATAGTAAATGCAGACTGAATCAACCGTTTGACACATTCCATGATGACTCTATGAATCAATGTTAGCGTCTTGACTCCGGAATGACTGTTGCATCTGAGTGTTGTTTTTACACTGCTTCACTGAGAATAAATCATTTATGAATGCTGGAGCCTCAGATTTGTTATGTGGTATGATATCTAGATTTTCTAAGAGCTTCTCTTGTGACAGCCAGGATGCTTTCAGTGCAAGATGGGTTATAATGAGGGATGCAGACTAAAGACAGAGCTGTCACAAATGTGGCGTCTCAAAAACAGAGAAAGAAAAACAGCCATTCTCTCTGGAGAAGGTACTTCTAACACCGCCGTGTATGTGAGGCTATCTGAAATGACTGATGAAACTTTGAGTTCTTTGTAACCTATTTGAAAAGCTCCGCTGGTGACCTCACATTACTGTATGATGACTGCAAAGGTCCTTTTTTATAAGCGGGATGTAGCTTTGCTAGAGCTTTGCAAAACCTCTGTTTTCCCAGTCCATTCTCCTTTTAAAATAGTACACTTTACAGCTCAAAGACTGATGGCAGACAGACTTTTAGACACCTGCTTGCATTGGTCCCAAGGCTGCTAGTATTAGTGACCACTGTTGCCTCACTTTAAAGTATAAAGCAGTAGAATAAACACAAAGGCAGGAAAGGTTAATGTATTCAATTTTCTTACATTGACCATTTTAAGGGTGTGTGGGGGAGTATACTCATCTTGTGCTATTGCCTTGTGAACCATTTGTATTAAAACACAATATGTTGTGTACATATTACATTCATTATTATACAAACAAAAACAGACCCACAACAAAATATCAGAATAGAGGTGCAACAGTCATTTAATTGGTTTTAAATGTCACTGTCCTTAAACAATTGTGAACAAATTTATACATTTATCATCTCAATGTTGTGTTTGATATGAGGATCATTTTTTTAGCTCTTTTAATACAGTATAACATCAGTGTGGCGTATGACATGTTATATTTATGATATGTAAATTCAGTTAAAAGAGTATAAATCAAAAAGTCTCTGCTTCAGCTACTGAAAGCAAATACGTTAAAGGATTAATAGCATATTTGTGTTTTAAATCCTCCCACCAGTCGTTTCATGGCAGTTCCACAAGCGTTTTGAGGGAATGCTCCTTGTTTTTTGTCAGCAGAAACCTTAATGCTTCAGCAGTAAATCTTTCTGCTTACTGCAACAATTCTGGCTGACTCAATCCAGCAGGATCTACAAAATCAAGATATTATTTGTTCACAGCCTTCATCAGTTTTTTGTTTTCATACAAAGACACAAATATTAGCAATCAAGACTCAACTATATGCCCAATGTGACGAGCAAGCCCATGATAACAATATAATACAGTAGATCTGCGGCCCACAGGAGACCTACAAAGTGCTTATAAGCTGTGTGCAGAATTGTTAATATGCCTCTTGGAAATAACAGTGAGTGGATTTCCTGTAATTGTGTGTTTTAGTTCTTTTTAACTTGCAGCTGAGAGGATCTCCGGCACCCGTACTGCTTTAATTACAATACAGTGAAAGATAAATTCCTGTTAATGAAAAAACAGTAATTTGGTCCACTCTCCCCATTTGGATTTCCTTTTCTTTGGACACAAGACTGATCCAATAAAACCATTACATGCTTGTTCCAATTCGTTTGGTATCACCGAGGACATATTTACTTCAGTATATGCTGTTGCTAAAGGTGAGATACAAACTCTAAACTTCGATCGCAAACAAAATCTCAGGTAACCTGACTGTTGTTTGGCACGTTCAATCAGTCTCAACAATGGAGCTGGTGATTGCTCTTGTGTAAAGTCACAGCAGCTGGGATTTTGATATGATAGTGCTCCTAATAACACCCAGGCTGGAACCAGAAGCCTATCATCTCTGTAAGCAGTGCAGACACAGCTGGTGGCACCTATCAAAGAGGAAAGCATATGAATTACTTGATTGCTAGCCACATGGGAGTGGTTCCATTAATTCATATTTCACCTTCTCACTTAGTAGTCTGCAATGGTTAAATGCCACTTCAGCATGCTGATGGCAGCCAGTATCTCACCCTGTAATCCATTATAAGAGCCAATGTGCCACCTGTCTCGACTGGTCAATCTGGGTGAAAACTGCCTCTGCACTCAAAAATATAAGCACAGTGAAATTACATTTGATGGAAACTTGGCCCTGTGCATTACTGTGGAATGAGGCTGGAGTTTTGTGTGATTATGAAACAGTAATAATAACTTTCATATAGCCAAGCGTCTTTAAATTAGGGGCATTGTACGATCATCAAATTCCTTTCAGAGAAATGTATTTTGCATATTTTACACACTTTTGTGCATTTTTGTTGTATTTTATTGCTGCTTTAAGTTGAAGCCATTTAATCTACCCCTCAGTGAATGTGATTGGACTAATCAAAACATGTTGTAATGGCCAGGAGCAGATCATTGCACAGTTATAATTATAATATTATTATAATATTCTATATATATACTGTATATATATAGAATATTTCTCTGTGATGGTAATCTGCATACTGTGAGTAAACATTTGCATAAGCTATTCAGTATTGTCTTTTGCTCACTCTTGCCTGTTATTAACTT
>JAZGTK010013985.1:0-14000 GCA_036877625.1 Ambastaia sidthimunki | reverse complement strand
TCTGGTGAGGTGACCTGTGAAGAATCACAGACTATTATGTATTTAAACTTTTCAAAGGATTTGCTTTCAGCGAACAGGAAAGAGCCAATTTGAAGCTGTACAGTTGCAATCACATTTGTCACAGTGTTATCTTAGCGTGCTTGTTGGAATAATCTATTCCCTGCAGTTAAAAGGAAGCACTGGCCACTATAATGGCTCTTTCTGAAATAAATGCTAAGAACATTGATCAGGCAGCCAGACTCCCTCTTTCCGCTACTGAAAACAAACACTGCTGTCATGCTGATTGGCAATACATCATCAAACCTGTGTTAGGAACATTGACAAGATTAATATGATTCACTAACAATCTATAAACATTTTTGCTTGACAACAGTAGAAGTGACAAATGAATGTAATCTGTTAAAAGTAGCAGATTAAGTCAATTAACTAACTGTTTGCATTGTCTGACAGCTCCATTAACTGCCCTTCAAGTTATTTATAATTCACCTTTGATTTATGCCTTTTATAAGCAGGTTTTGGAAAGTGTGTCCATCACACAAGTACATGTGTGATGTTTCTTAACCTGATCATCTAGAGAGCACAATGCTAAATTCTCAGAGGTTGCTCTTTTTTAACTCAGCATACTTGGTTTCTCAGTCATGTTTAGTTTATGTTTATGCAATTGTAGACTTTCAGTTTCAAAGCACCGTTTGAGACATTGTTGAGCTATCTTCCAGAATAGACACATGTGAGATTACTGGGGTCATTTTCTCAGTAGAAATATCTACTGGGAGACTCCAGCCAAAGTCTGCATTTGATCTCAGTGCTCTCTAGAAGAAACCCGGGTGGTTTATCTTCCCTATGAGCAGTGTTTATCTACAGGTGCTGTTATGTCATTCATCACTCGACCTTCTTCCTCTTACTGCAGGGATGCAGCTGTCCAGCCGCATCTAATTTTAAACTGCTTACCTTTCTATTCCTCTGTGCTCTGTATTTCTCTTTCTCTCTGTATTTGTTTATCTCTGTGGTCTCATTCATCAAAATCACCCCTAAAAACATGTTGTAAGCTGAACAGGCAGTGTCTACCAATGCTGTCTTTGGAATACATTCCATGTCTGTGCAAACTGCAAATGTACACAGGAAGGTTACCCTTGAATTTCAAAGGCAACATTTTTTATGTCCAGGATAATGCCATGCCACCTAAAGACAATGTGTGTAATTTCTGTGCCACTATAGTGTCATTAAAATTGCTAATTGGTTGGACACACAGATAACAAACCAAATGTGTCCAATTTGATGAGCCAATGTTGTTGTGTTGGGGTGGTTGGTATGTTCCAACAAACAGCAGTGCTTTCAGGAATCAGCCTGCAACTGATTTACTTAAAGTGGCCCCTGCATATTAAGATAGGATAAGAAAAGCTTAAAGTAAAAGCAAAAATTACACACATCATCTTTAACACAAAATACAAGCTCTTTCTCTCACACGTGTGGATGGTCAAAAGTGTTGTGAAAGTGCAACAGTTTCACTCATGTGAACTGAATCATGTAATCAGCACTCAAACCACAATGAAAATCCAGGCACTCATGACTAATTCACACTCTCAAAACACACAGAGAAAAACAGAAAGCCACAGAGTTTGGGTCACATTACCACAATCCGGTCAACAGAAGCACCATGTGTACTTACGGGAGGTCCTGCAAGAAAAACAAAAGAGAACGCGAGATTAGTCATAGCAAAAACCATCAACTTGTTTGGACAATGTTTGGATCATGTGTACATTACATCAAACACCTGACCATGACATTTCCTAGTTTGTCAAGAACGGGAAAATAAGTGAGGTCTGAATTTCCATATTTTCCATTTTTCCAGGATTCTAAAGCGAGTTTGTTGGATATCCTGCCCAGATGAAGCTGGATTGCACAGATGAATATAATAAGTGAATAAGTGTTTGATTCCTCCTACCATGAGACAAGAGCTCACATGCAGGTAGTTTTATGAAGTGCGTCAAGAGTTCGGTCCATAAATAAAGTGTAACAGAAGTGTTTATATTTTTCATAGATCATAGCATTTTAAAGCTCTCTGTGAGAAAGTGTGCTCTGGCACAGGGATGAACAAAACAGCCCAAGCAGGGGACCACTGAGAACTGAGTGGGAGAATTCTCACATCACTGGAGGACTGCCTGAAAGATAAATGAGAACCCCACCGACACTTCCACCAGTCAAACTGTCTGATTCCTTTATAACTAATGTTAAATCACACTGATTCAACAGTAGTGTAAAATGCAGTGGAAACTATTACTAACACTATTAATCATAAGGCCCAAATGGAATCTGTAAACCTTTTATATTTGGTGTTGAAAATCCCTAGAATTGTGTGTCATGGATTAAAACAAGGCAGAATGGATTAAATGAGTTCTGGCTAGAATAGTTCTAGTTAAAACATTTAATAAACAAACACATAAGGGGTGGGAAATGTGTAAAACTTTATGAATAAGGGGCATTCAATTGCAGGCTCAGATTCCATGTGGACTTAATCATAATTAATCATAAGGTTAGTTGTATCTGAGTAACGGGTTTAGTCCTCTTATGTTACACCGTTGGCTACACTAAGCAACATCAAAGCAATTGAAAAACAGCAAAATGTAAATTTCTTTAAATGTAGATAGATTTGGTAGGTTTGTTTAAATTTGTTGTAAATTAATAACACCATATTTTAAGTGTTTTGGAAAGCATGCATTCCAAATATGAGTACACAGATTAGTTTAGCTGGATTTGGCGCTTCTGTAAATCCTTTACCCAAAACAAAATCACAGCAGAACTAAGATCATAACTCAGTGACTCAAGCTCTATCAAGGAAGAGCAGAAAGAAACTAGAAGATTGGAGAGTAATATCTCTAATGACATCTTTTTCTGAAGTGTTACATAAAATCACCCAGAGCTTCTGCTCTATGGTTCTGACAGGAACAATCAATTCATTAATGTAATTTGTTACAGAACAATTGAACTATCTGACCAATACCATAAGGGGGGTTCCAAGACATCTCATTCAGAAGAGTTTTCTCTCCTTCATAGCTAGGCATTATGAACATTAGACTTACCTACATAATAAATGGAAAAAAATAACCATTTAATTTAGCATCAAGGACTATTTTCCCCTTGCTCCTCATAACCTCATGAGAACAGACTATGACCCATTACAAGCTACTAGATGAGAACCACTAAAGAAGTAACCACTACCACAAAGTAATGTTCACTTTACTGTAGGAGAAATTCTTGTTTAGCAAAGGCAAATATGATCTAGAGGTCTTTGACAAAGGAAAGATCTACATTTGGACTGAGTCCGCAGATCACTCCTACTATTGAGTCAGACTAGCACATTAACTGTGGCAGTCTTAAGTAATGATGCAGTCACAGCAATGACAAACTTTTCCTATGGGCCAGTCATTATTCTTTTCTTTCCTGCTTTGAGTAGCCTGTATTTTGTTAGAAACCAGAGCTAGCATTTTTCAAAGCTACTGCTGAGACAGCAGGGCCTACCTCAGACCTAAAAGCAGGAATGTCAAAAATGAGTGAACCACACACAAAATATGTGTGGTCACACAAAAATAGTTCTCCAAACATTACAAATCAATCACTGTTACTGCATAAGCTCCAAAAAGCTATCGTTTTACCTATAGGCCTATATATCATGTGATGCCATTATTCTTTATATAGAATTACATGGCCGGTCAAACATTTGAACACAACTGACTCAAGTTAGTTCTAAACAGTTTTTTTCTAAAAGCTTTAAAAATTAGGAGAATGAAATTTGTTTTGTAGACAAATACAAATTGGGCCTATATATGTATTTCCTTATCAAACTACAGTCAGTCTAGCATTACAGATGTTATGAAGTTGGTTGAAAAAATGCCCTGTGTGCAGAGATATAATCTAGACACAGAACTTTTAAAAGAACCTAAAATATAAGATTGCTTTAACTTTGTATTGACAACCACACTTGGGCTAAGACTCTTTCAATGTTTTTAAATGATCACACAAAAGGCTCTAGCATCCCCAACTGCAAGATCTCTATGGAGGATAGTTTGTTTTCATGCTTGCTTGCTATTAACAGCATTATGTGTGTTCACATCAGTTTTCACACAGCAGCAGTCTGTGGAGTTTGCAGGCACAGGCATATGTGTACCGAGACCTACCTGCAGCCCCTTCACGACCTTTCTTTCCCTTCAAACCAGGAGGCCCTGATTGGGAAACAACCTACAATTAGTCCCACGGTCAAATTGTTACAGCAAAAGCTCCACAAAACACCAAAGCTGTGATTTATGATTTATACTAGTAGAAGTATGCAAGAATTGTGTTGTAATACCTCCATGCTAAGCAACAAGGGCAGATATGTAACTAACACATGACAATCTATACACTGGAACATGCTCCCTGCAGTTGCAGCAAATTAAAGCAAAACTCAGGCTAAAAATACATCAAGTAACACCAAGCAAAAACTGTGTCTGTTTGGCCGACTAAAGACGCACGACGAGTGGACATTTGGGCAGACTGCGCTCTATGTGTCAGGGACCTCAAAGCCCTTGAGTGAAAGCCGAAACCAAGCACACATGCATGTGTTCTGATTCCTGTTGCATTCTGAACTCACTGCGACTTCCTGTTCCACAGACAACATTCATGCAAAGGCACATTGAGCAGGGTGTCAAAAACAGCCTGTGTGACGATGCCCTGAGGACTCTAGTTGTACAGCTGTGCATGCGTAAATGCTTGTGTGAGAGAGCCTGCGCTTTGTATGTCGTGTCAGTGGATATGCATGCGCCTTACACACAACAAAAAACACTGCTCTATAAAAAACGAGCGACATTAAACGAATTTAAAGTTAAGCAGTGTGTGCCAGTTAATTATTACTATCAAGCAATACAATCTAAAGATAAGAAGCAAGAACAAATCCCAGCCACCTGTCACTGTCTGTACACAAGAGGAAATGAAGATCTTCTGTTGCATGCTGACACACAGGCACCCGAGCCATCAGCCCCGCCTCTTTTCATAGTATTAAACCACAGATATTAAACTATGATGACCTAGATAGATTCATAATTCTTGGTATCACCACCTCCCCAAAAACAATTTCCAGTATGGGATAGACCTTTGGAAATGAACCGTAGCAGTACCATGGCACAGTGATGGTATGGAATAGTTATATAATTGTACTGAATGATTAAGATATTCATATACCATTTTACCCATAATAAAATTCATTTTTTTTTAGTTTAGCCAAGATAATCTCAGTACCACCATAGATTAGAAATAACCACAAGAATCCAAGACAACCAAAAATAGCCAACACCACTCCCTCATCATCTGCCAATTTCTCCAAATGCTCTGTCCTCTCTGATTGCCCCTGTAAACATGCCCTATTGCCCAGGAATGAATGCTAAAACATTGTTCTCAATGTGAGAATGCTGCCCTGCTTTAGTGATGAAGCATATCTATCTATATATCTGTCTGTCGTCTGTCTGTCTAGATCTGCTTGATCACCTGATCAGCCGAGACCATCACCTTAAAGAAAATACACAATAATGCTCCACGATTTAACCATGTTTAATGTTGTTTATTAAAAAAACCCAGAACTATCCCTATTTGTAAATGTAGATTTGTAGACTAGGTTTGTTGTTCTAAGGGCAAAATGTTTAATGCTCTCTCCCTCTCTTTGGATACAAGCATCTGCTAAATAAATGAACTTAAATATATGTATCAAACTTTTGTTTCATGTGTTTCACAGTCTTCTTGTTCTAACTCTGTAGTTGCAAGTGGAGCCATCAGAAAACTGCTTCTGCTTTAGGGTGTAAGATTTGTGAGGAAAAAAAAATTTTTGAACAAAGCCTTCCCCACACCTTCTGAAATCTGGAAAACCACTGCACAAAATTCATGATTTTTCACAAGTCGTATATATAACCTTGTCAAATCTTAGTTGAAATCTTTGAAAAAAGGGATATAGCGCTTCATGCACCTCCAGTATCCTGAGGGAACCAATAAACCTTAAACAAAGGCCCTATCAAGTTCTCTGAAAGGTCCACAAAAATTTCAAGGCTGGAGAAGCCCACAGTCCATCATGTTTTCCAGCCCGCGGTGAACCCAGGGCAGTCTGTATGACTGACATCTCACTGAGCAGCTCCACAGCTCCAAAGAGAGAGAGAGCATGGGCCTGGTTACAGAGGCCGAACAGCAGCACGTCTGCTCTTGTCTGCCCGCTGCGGACAGTTGATCCATTTACCAAGATCCCTCACTGCTTTGTTGCCTCGTTAAACTCCAGTCACAGTTTGAAAAAGGATCACAGCACAAGTAATTTTTCATTCTCGCTTTTGGCTGCTGTATGAACCTCATACCACAAAAAATTGGGACTCAGAGGCACACCAGCTGGCTCTGTTCAAAGAGTTTGGCAAATGCTTGACTACTCTTACACCTATAGGTCCATAAAAAGCTTTTGACACGTGTGCAATAGGCTCAAAAGCAAAGCAGAGCATTTGCTTGTAAAAATACAAAAGAAAGGAGACGTACAATGTTAAAAGGCTGGGAAAATATATTCACAAGCTTTCCTAGGGGCACATGATTCTTGGCCAAGTCGATGTACGGCCTCATTTTCTTTACAGTACATCTGGCCAATTGTAGCATTCCTCGAAATGTCTTAATGAGCATAAATTGGTTAAGAGCTATCATTCATTCTCATTTCAAGACAAGACATATTTTTCCCAAACAATTCCTGGAGAAGACAGAATGTCTACCATTATGCCTGAGATTAAATAATGACGATAAGTTGCAGCAGATCACTACAAAGATGCTTTTGTGGTGGCACCAGAAAAACGACTACTACCCTGACTTCACTATTATTCTCCCAAATTGTTCTCTGTAGGAAAAAATATACATCAAACATCTGAACTGCTTCAGCCTGGGTAGAATAAAAGTTTCCACTGCCAGTTGTACTCAGTTGTGAAGAGGCAAATTGGAGCACTGCATAAATCGTGAACTGTGTTTTCTTTTGCTATTTCTCCAACTAAATCAAAGGGTTGATTTAGGTGGCCATCGATTTATGAAATTTATCTATTATTAGAAATCTGCGAAACATTCAATAGAGGCACTACCTTTGACATACCTTCTAAAAAGACCACCATGGGTTTCTAGGCTGGCTTAGAAAATTTTGTGCAGCTGGTGAACCAGCATGTTGTAGTTCATGGTAAAACTGATTGAAAAAGAAAGTCTTCAAGAAGCTTTTGTAACTCAAATTCAAGTTTTGATACCTAAATAAATTATGCTACAACACCAATTTCATGTGTCATAAGAAGACTCACCAGATTAAAAGAAGAAAAACAGGTTGTGCAAGATGACTCTTCTGGGACTGAACTTTACTGAGCTGGGATGTGTAGTTCCTGAGCTGGTCAGGAAGTACAAAGGGACATTTGGGTTAAATAGAGTTTATCTTATTTCCACTGTAATTGGCCAATTTGCTGGTCTGAACTGAGATCCACTAACACTTCAATGGGGATAACATACTTGGCTTTTATATATTCCGATGCTTTGGGTCCTGCACAATGAATCAGCAAGGCAAAGTCAAAAGGACAAGTACTTGACTTCAATAGTAGAAACAGGAGGGATTTAAAGTGACAGGAATCTCAAAAGAGCCACTGAGAGCCACTGAGAGCCCAATTCCAGGTCTTTATCTACACCCATTGGAAAAATCCTCTGTTACTAGCCCTGAGGTCATCTTGTCTATCACAAATAAAATGCAGATTAAATGGAGCAGAAATGCATTAATGCCTGCCAGCCTCTACAGATGCTTTAGTCATTATACTGCAGTAGCAAAATGTTACAATATATAAGGATCTATCTATCTATATATCTGTCTGTCTGTCTGTCTGTCATGTGTATTAGTTAGTTCTAGTTAGTTAGTTCTATAAATAACTATATGTTACATAACTTTGTTAATTAGTTTAAAAAAATGGTTTCTTAACCTACAGTGAACTAACTAACAGAACCTTCCATAGACTCAATATTCTGTTTGCAGACTGTCAGAGGTTTACTGGAGCAATGAGAAAACATCTAACAACCTTTATCATGTGAAAATATCCAGTGTGAATTTGGATCTCTGCCCAATAAACAGATGAGCAAGAACTGTCAGAAAAGACAATGTTAGGCTGAGAGGGTGTGGAGTGGATGAAGTCTCCTTTTCTGAACTTCTTCAGCATGACTAAATGTAATGTGTTTAAATTCAGGTTTAATTTAGGAATGCGAATAAAGGAATTCGCAAAGCTTAAGGTCACAATATAAAACTTTTTACCCTGACTCATGAATATTAATTAGGTGACAGCATTTAGCCAGTAGTTTCTATTTTTCTCAATTGTTTCTATTTTTATTTCTCCTTAGCAGTTTTAAGAGAAACATCTGAGACAAAGTCAATACACAACTGAAAGCTGCTCCTTTGTTTGCAGCACCACATCCAGTCTAAATGAAAAATATCACAATTCCCCAAAAAGTTGGTGAAGGGAGACTGCAAACTTTAAACTGTAATGGTTGCTCTGCCTACTTGTATTAATAACAATAAACCTACTGGTATTAACCACAGCAGGGGTAGGTATCCATTACCTTTTATACAAGTAATGAGAAGAACAAAGTCTTGCCTTTTACAACACAAACCCCAATATTCTCCAGAGTAACAAACACATTACTTATGCAAGACAAATGTCCACCAGGTTGGGTTAAACCAACAATCTGACTACTGCTGAACAGAAGGTCTGACACTTTAGAATGGTTTATGCTTTTTTTGTGACAACTCTAATTGCAATGTGAATTCCTGCAATCCTCCTTTATACTTCTGGGAGCTTTGAATATGACAGCAATGCTAAAAGGTGATAAAGAGCAAGATTATTGTGTCTGTTTTGAGAAAAAAGAAAGAAAAAGGATATGACCTCACAGTAAAACCCACTTGCCTAAAGGGAAAAAACATAATTCATCAGAAATACAAAAAACACATTTATTAATGGTCTTTTGACATATAATCGCAGCAGTACAACTACATTTTGTTCCATAGATACAAATCAATTGTGTGTGGCTTTGTTGGTTACCACAGATCAACAAAAAGAAAGGACAGACAGACACAAAAAGTGGGAAGTTTCTCCCAAAATGGCGTCAGTCGTCTCTTAATACCCGACCCAGACAAATCCGTTATTGAGCTTTGTCAAGTTGGTTTAGCAAAAAACTGCTGACTGTGGATATCCCACGGGACCACCATGCTGACGGTTTTACCGCTCAAATTCACTCTGCAACCAAGAGTGAAAAAATGAAGTGCGATGAGAGTTTGGAGGGCCTGTGTCCGTATATATTGGGTTACTGGGGGCAAAAAGGCAGCGTAGGGTGATGCCAGGAGTTATTAAAACAGAAGCCTGACAAGCAGATTTCAGTGGCATTTCTGAAATAAACAGAGAGGACCTCAAGTTCTTTACCATGTGTTTTACAGCTCTGGCCATTGGCCAGCTGCTCTCAACACACACTGTGGCTTGTGTGTCAAATGTGGCCATCAAATAAATGCAGCTTTTCTGCTGATTACAAAAGCAGAGATGTTGTAATAAACATTACACAGCTAAAAATGTTTAAAATAGCCAGGCTCTGGCTTTACTAAAGGAGATAATGTGGGGTTACTAGACAGAAGTGCTGATTAAATGAAAATCAACAACTGAACTGTTGAAAATGAATTATATTGCAATTATGAAAATGAATATAAACATTATATAAACATTTTTAACATTAACATTACTGTTTAATTACATTTTAAATTTTTTAAAAATCTTTAAAGTCAAGTAAAAAACTTGACTAAATTATATGCAACTGTAATGGAATCAACATACAGTACATGCTGTTGCCAAAACCAATCAATGCCTTTGGAATGTGTGTTAACCAATCAGAATCAAGAATTTATCAGCACTGTGGTTAAAACAAAAATACTTGATATTTGATGGTTACTCATAATGTGACAATAAAATTGTTTTTTAATGCATGTTAGAAACAGCTAAAACCTATTCTAATCATTTAACATAACATTTAAACTAAATGTACCTTTGCATAGTAAAATAAATTCTTCGATAAGCTCAATTTCCTCCATTTCGGTTTTTTAAAATCTATTAACAAAGCAGGATATAATAATAAACGCAGTCCTGGTGAAGGATGACATACCCAAACAAAGGGCAAACCAAAGTAAAATAGAGAAATCACATGAAGTATCATATTACCTTTATATGTTACTCGCTCAAATGAGAGAACCAGACCTGGCCACAGATGCTGAGCAGCATCCAGTGAGGAATATGACTGAAATATTCCAAACCAACATTCCTCTATTCCCCAAACACAAAGCAGGTGACCACAGTGTTGTAAGTCCATGTAATGTATCTACAATTTACTTCTGGGAACAAAAACTGAAGTAAAGCAAAATTAAAAGATAAACACAAATATCAAATGCAAACCAACTGTAATGTGCTTGTAAATTGTTGCTGCTAGTGCACGGAACCTTACAGTGAAGTTATGGACTGTTGACGGTGACACAGAGAAAGAATTCTTCTCAATTATGTCTCACAATAATATCCAGTGGCACAATACCAGCGTCCATAGCTGCAGTATCACACTATCAGTATCACACTATGCAGTATCAATTTACAATATGTGACATGCTATGGTCTGCAAGACTCAAATTGTGTAGCATTAGTTACCTCTTGCTTAATTAGATTCTGTTAGCCTTGGGGAAACACTTGATTAGTTTCAGGGCAGTTTGTATATATTTTTTGGCATGTATGTCAACACTTCATATGTACACATTGCATGTTTTGTAAATGCCCATGGCTCTGAGTTTACTTCATTTTACGTTGTTGCATAATTATAACTTCAACCAAAAGAAAGCTCTCAAAAAAGAAAGCTACTTTTACAAAAAAATAAAAACTTCAAAATGTATTTTCAGTGTGTGAACAGGTGTGTCAGTTTAAAAATCAAGGAATAACGCAAACAAGATTTTGGGAATATTGGGTAACAGATGTTTACATAAGTATCTGCTGAAGCAAAAGTTTTTTTAGTTTTCTCAATTTTCTCATGTTTCTCATGAGTGTCTCATTTACAAACTCATGTGTTTTTCGTCAATGTTCCTGTGGCATACCATTAAAATTTAGATTCACAGCATTCTAAAAAAAATAACTAAATGATCATATACAGTAAATGTAAGCTTTATCATTTCATTCTAAAAAACAAAAAATCCAATTAGAATGACAAATTTTGGATTGTGTAAGCATGAATAGAAAGTTTGTGCGTGCATACAAGTGTTTATTTTGCTTACAAACGTTACATTGCCATGGAGATGTCAAGCAGGGGAAGTACTTAGTCTGAGATGTACTGCGCTTTGGAGAGGTTTGAATCAGCTCAGTTCCTGCCTCACATACTGCGAGAACTTACACTGCCATTTCCCAGAACATGTTCCATCAACACACACACATATTCACCTTAACCTAATGAACCCCATCTTTTTCTCTGCTCTGTCTGTCTAGGATCAGTGCTGATCTTTCAAGGTCCTCTTCTGTCCATCTGCTGTTCAGATCCACTGGAGGTCCCAGCAGCCCCCAGACACTACTCACCACTCAGCTGGCCGAGTGTTCACCCTACACCACCACATGCCACCCTGACCCTGGAATCCAAACACGCTGTCTCACCCGAGGCATAAACCATTCCTGCCTGTGCATCCAGCCAGGACTCTTTCTTAACCAGACCCGGAGCGCGTTCTGGTGCCAACCATTACTGTACAGACATGGCATCAAAGCTGAGTTGGCGTGAAGAGAATGGAATGAAATTTAACATTCCAGAGGAGCCAGTCATGTTCTGCATGTTATATCTCATGCTTCTGGTGTGTGGCAGGAATCACTGCTTGCCAAGCACACAAAACATACTGTACACTACCGGTCAAAAGTTTGGTCACACCCATTTTACAATAGTAAAATATAGTAGTAAAGTCACCAAAACTATGAAATAAAATAAATGCATTATGTTTTAAATCTTCCAAAGCAGTGGGCCTTTTATCTGGATTACAGCTTAGCATATGAGCTGTAATGTAGAGGTGAGGTGGATTCTGGGATGCTTTTCAAACAGTATTGAAGCAGTTATTATGTATGCTGGACACTCATTGGCTGTTTATCCTTTAACATTCTGTGATACTCACCAGGACTTTAGATCAAAAGATTTTTAAGATCATGATAAACAAATTCAGTCAAATATGTGCAAATGTTTTGGTAGTGTACAAAGACTCAGTGTTGCATTAATATTTTGGATTCAAAGAGAGCGCTCAAATCTGTACAGTTAAACAAATATCTAACCATGTGAGGTTATTATATGGGGATTAGCATTTAGGCAGCTTGTTGATTAAACTAATCCTTTCTTAAAATGCAGAATTTATGTTAGTTTATTTAAAAAAAAATAATGAAATGAAAGCAGCAGACATGTACAGTGGATGATGGGAAAGGTTGGATGCCTTACGGAGCTTTACATGTCCATAAACAGAAATCACAGAGCAAAAACAGCAGTGCTCAGAGTGGTGACCTCTTTAAGACACACAATGTGTACATACACACTCATAAAACCATACCTAACATAAATATACAGAGAACAGGCCTTGTATGTCTTGAGCTTCTCCAACTAGACCCTCAGAGCATATGGAGTCTCTCAAATCCAGTTGAGAAGAACAGCACAGCTTATGAAGGGGCCCTCTATATGTTTGCCCCTCAAGCATTTAACCAGTGCAGGAAGTCAGAAAGCTCTTCAGAGAAAACAAGACCCGCTGCCCCCCCCCACCTTCTAAAGATTAAACTACGCCTGTGTGTTTGAGCCACATAAAGTCTAAGAGATCAAAATACTAACTGACAACATTTAAAAAGTGCTATATATGTAGATATTAGCACCATTAAATTATCTTTAAAGGAAGAGTCCATCATCATATTTACTGACTTTGAAACACAAAAGGAAGAATTTATGCTTTAAATTAAGGTTCCTCACAAAGCTGTTGCTTGAAAGAATTAGCATATTGCTGAACATTTGTGGTATTTTTGGAGTCATTTTGGAGCTATATTTATGTAACCTTTAATTTAAATACACCATTGACTGGTGGCAACTGCCTTTTTTTATAAATTCAACATCCTGCAGATAGGTGATACTATTTTAAGCACTAGTAAATAAGGTCCAGGAAAAGTCAAACTTTAAAGCATAGGAAGATCATGGTGTGAAACTTATAATCCAACAAAACCATCAAACTGTGCAAAGCTCCAGGCGAGTCACTCACAATTGCAGGTTCTGAATTCCTGCAGACCTCACATCATACTATATACTAGATATATGTGATGTCCAGCATGATGACATCAGCGTCCATACAGGCTCATCCACCATCTGCTATAGGGCTGTTATACACGGAACAATGTGGGCCCCTGTTCACATCAAGGCCTATTCTTTTCTCTCCGTTCCTCAGAGCAGCCAAGCAGAACTTTTGACCAAATACCACGACTGCTGACCTCCAGCAACTCGCATACACAATGCAGGGTAGACGTAGGACACCGATATATCCCGCTCAAGCGCGCGGCCCACCGCTGTCGCTCAGCGGAGTCCTCACCAATCCATCCTCTGGGCCTCACACGTGGGGAAATCCTTCTTAACACACACCACTAATCACACAGACACGGCAAGACCTGGAGGTGACGGCTGTGATGGACCACTAACAAAGACAGCAATGTTTAGTCTTCTGGAGTAGGAGCTCATATGAGGGGGTAGAGTCTCAGAAGTCACTAATATAAACACAACAGTTTTACGGAGCAGGTTAAAGAGTTAAGGAGTTGACAGCTTGCCTTCAGATTCAGAAAGAGTGCAAGGTGTGATAAACTGTTATCACAAAAGTGAAAATTCTGTCATTATTTATGCACTCTATGATTGTTACAAATGATTTTTTTCCTGTGAGACACAAA
>JAZGTK010013984.1:0-14001 GCA_036877625.1 Ambastaia sidthimunki | reverse complement strand
ATAGTATTAACATTCCATGTTCAGGAACTCCAGTTTAAAAAAACTAAAACAACTATTAAGGGGCGTTCACAATTGACAGTTCACAATTGTCTTAGCAGGTGCTACTACTTTACTGAATCACTGTCAGTGTAAACGCTTCAATAAACTGAATCAGAAGCAGCCTTATTGGCCAAACTAGTTAATCTGTATAGAAGTCAGGGATGGTTAACTGTTTATTCAAGCCTTTAAAGACGATCTACCTGTATTTAATGTGTAATTCTCTTAATCCTATATCTGCAAACACAACGATACAATCTATCATGAGAGGTAGAAAAACAACTTGTCTGTGTTCCCAGATGTACAGAGACAGGAAGTATTTAGGTGTCATGTTTCCATCTGTCCTCAGCTATTGATGCTGGGAAAAGAGCACAGCTGTCAGACATCTTTAAACCTAAAATTTCCATTTAACTTCAGATTCAGACACAAGATCAACTAAAAAGAGTCAACATCTATTGAGAGGTGGTGTGGCCACCAGGAAGCCTCTGACCCAATCCAGATTGAGTTCACCCATTCTCAATATTGTCTGACGGATCTCTTGTTGGTGCTGTAGGTTTTGTAAAGATCAGGTAAAACTTGAATCTTATCTCTATAATACAGCGTCAGACTCTGGTATTGTCTCCATTTCCCTGGAGTCTTTGAAAGTCCCCCAGTTCTTTTCATTAAATAGGTAAAGTTAATAGTCTTCTTCATATCCTCAGCTCTCTGTCTGTTTGTGTCAGTTTGGAACAAGGCCTCCTGTATCCGGCGGGGTGAGGAGAGAGCTGCCAAATGGATAGATGAGCTAAGAAAGGTTGCCGAAGGAAGCTGGAGAGACAGAAAAGAGACAGGAAAAGAGCATAAATTATTCATGTGAATGCAGAAAATACGTGTACAGAGGAAACAGGCATCAAGAAACCGGTGTTGTTAGACCTTCATTCTCTGACCCCCCATCTGTTCAAAATACCCCCTGTTCCTCCCTCTAATGTTTGTCTTATGAGAGAGAATGAAGATGTTTTGGAGTTTTGGGAACACTCATAACCAGAGTAAAAGCAGTGCTCAGAGAATGTGTCAGAGGCATCTTATACAATGGATAGTTTTGGTCAAGGATCCTGTTTTAAATATCAACAATATCTTCTTATCTTATCTTCTATGGAAGGATAGTATTTAATTATTTGTCCTTACCTTTACTTACAGTACATTAGATTGAAGCCCTAAGACAGTATTGCACTTATCCTTTATGGAGACAGTATCCCAGAATGCATTGCAACGAATTTGAACTGACAGACTGCTGATACTGATAAATATCCAACTTTTTAATTTAAACAGTTTCAAAGTATTGCCATAAACAGTTCAATTTATAATAGTAGAGACAGACTATTTTACCTAGTATTTGTGTGTGCTATGCTATTGAATGCTGTTTAGAATGTCAACACACAGTCTGTGAGTCATGAGATGCACAGAGTTGCTGCCTACAGTATGTAAAGCATTTCAAAACAGTCACACTATGAAGTTCCATTTCTTAAATTAAAATGCTGCTTTAGAAGACACCTACTCATGTAGACAGCATGACAGCTAATTAGGGTTTAGAACAAAGCCAATGTCTGGTTCAGATTCTGACTTGTGTATTTCTCAGAAAGCATCAGACACAAAAAAAAGAAAACAAAAAAAATTCACAGCAAGCCACCGTTTGTACTCGAAGTGCTTCACAGACAGATGTTGTTTCAGAAACTGAGTGGAGTTGTCTTGAGATAGCAATTAACATAACTCGTAAACACATCACAGTGGGTTGAATTTCTTATCTGCTGTCAGGAGATAGCGTTAAAGCAGGAAGGATCTTTTTATCAAGGGCACAAACAAAAAGAACAGACAAAATGAGATTACATCTGAATACATTATACATCCTACCAGCCAGCCTTCTACTGGAAACACATTTTTCATTAGTTTGTGTGGATCCTAAAAGTGCTGATTGCAAGTTAGGGATGCATTTCTTTCAGCCCGAGCAATCGAGGACAGTCTTGTTTAATTTGGGAGAAAGGACATTGGAAAATGAAAGCGAGAAAAGATAAGAATAAGAATATGAAAGAACGAACAATGCAAGTAAATGAACAATAGATAATCAGAGACAAACTCTCTGAGATGGAACAGGCGGCATTGTTTGTGCCCCTGTAATATTAAATGACACAGTGGTGATAAAGTCAGAATAACTGATGGAGGTGTTATCTGCAGTTCAGCCTCTGACAAAGACACCTGATTGATGATAACTGTAAATAAGTCCATCTCTGAACAACATTTTGAATGAAACGAGGAATTTTGGGAGGCAGTGTTCAATTTACAGATGCTTCCTGGGGCCCTAATATTTGGACAGTAGGTTTTCACGTATCTGCAGGGACAGAGATGGGCAGCCTTAACCATTTGTTCTCCACTGAAACTGAGCGACAGGCTTAAGGCAAGGGATTGTGGGATTGATGACAGAAAGAAGCAAACGGTGGGGCCGTTACCAATTCAGGAATTATGTAAATTGAAGATGGAAAACACTGTGTGTCAGCCAGTTACTGTGACTGTCCCTGTGAGTGATGTCAAGTGTTTCAAATTCTGCCTCTAGTTACTGGTGAATTCGGTGCCTAATTCCCATCATTACACATTATTATATTTAATTCAGTTCAAGTTCCAATATCAAGTTATTCAAAAGGAAAACTTTGAAACCAAAGGCAATTATTTAAAATGGCACTAATGAGTTGAATGGCGTGTTTGAGTAGTCCTCGCTAGGCCCGTTTTTAGAGATAACTGGAGAGTAATGACTGGAACTAGGGTGTCTTGGCCCCCTTTAACCCTTTCTGTAATTTAAACAGTGATATGGGTTGTCACACCTCACGTTGTGCAGAAATCTCACTTTCCTCTGTCTGTGGTCACGCTCACTGATTAACAATGGAAGAAGGTGACAGGGTAAATGACTGCCTTTGATATTTCTCTCAGATTCCCTGCCATGGATTTCAACAGTCCATTTCGGCAGCAAATCAATGTGAAGCTGAGAAATAAGAACAGAAATTGGAGTTCTGTGTGAACATTAACAATCATAAAAGCCTCAGTTAGCATGTAATGTATGAAATAACTTCATCCTTTTATTGTGTGCGATTTTAATTCCATATGAGTTTAATTTTATATTTATTATTAATATTCGACATTAGATATATGGTTTATATATACAGTGCACATCTGAACATAACTTGTTTGCTTACTCCGTCTTCACAGAAATAACTTAAATTTTGTATTTTTAATTATATGTACTTTTCTTTCTATTTATTGTGTTATGTATGTATGTAAGTCCTCAAAACTTCTGGAAACAAATTCTGTGTGTATGTCTGTGGGTCTACTTGACCATGTATCGGGGACAAATTTGTACCCAAAACCCGACAAATCTTTTGGGGACGTCCTCATGGGTAAAAATGATAGTAAAAATACAGCAAAAATATAGTAAATAAAGTAATAATTATGACAGTTCTTTGTTAGGTTTTGAGTGTGGGTTAGGTTATAAGGTTATCTTGTTTATAACTAGCTGTATATGTATATGTGTGCTTTTGGCAAATGAAGCTCATTCTGATTCTGACAAATGGCAGTTTTTACAGAGAAAGCCTTTAAATAAAAATAACAAAAGAAAATTGTGGATTAAAAGGTTTGTTGAAGCAGATGTTTGGAAGGGCCTCAGGATGCTCTACTGAAAGAAACAGGCATATGGAGGAGACAAGCTGACTCAGAGAGGTATTGTGGGATCATCCTCACTGAGCGAGTCTTGGGCTTCACGGCATTAGCTACATCAGCTAGTTTGTTAAGGGTTTGATATCACACACTGAGAATTTCCTCATCTGATTTATTTAGCCATCACTAATTTTACATTTGAAATTCTGCTTGATGTGTCTTCAAAGTATGAATTCTACCCCTTCCACCAGTGGTACGAACTGAATCATTTACAGCTTTGAATTTTACAACACTACCAAATGGCACACGAGCAATGTGTGTTACAAAGAGGTTTTAAAAATTAATAGAAGCATGCAATTATTTGTAAGCCTCCTTTTTAGGAAAACAGTCTAGGTACCACCAGTGATCTGACACAAACAAGCAGCCCAAAACAGCCAGAAAACATTCAAACAAGATAGTGGGACTCACAGACTAAACTTCAGCTTTATAAAAACAGATGTTTTCATGCAACTAACTCATTCTAAACTGAAGAAAAGACTTGAGTTGTTTTCCAGGATAAAGCAACAGATCAAAGGCTTTTTTTCAACTCGGCTTTGTGTGGAATGTTTAAGAGCTATTACAGTTGGGCGATTGAGTGGTAATTTGCAGAAGAGGTAATAAGGTTTGGTGCTCAATAGAAACAGCAATTATAGTGTTGGGAGAATCTGCTTTGCTCGCGGTTAAATTGCTTTTCTGTGTGAATTCAGCAGAGTAAAAGAAAAACGTTCGGGGAGGGATGAAGAGGGCAGAATTATTTAGCCTTACTGGTGACCGAAAGAACAGAGCAATTAGAAGAGTACAGAGGCAACATTTCAGTAGATGAATATGAGATAGCTATTGGACTGAAAGGTCAAGCTGCCCCTCTGAATCACTCTTGTGAACATTACGAGACCTAACAGAGACAGATTAAAAGACCATGAGTCTTGCTTTCGTATGCTATGTTAGGCTGATGGTTAATAAGCAATGGTAAATCACTGGGCACGGGGCAGGAAGGTAACTGTTACATACTAATCAGGAAGATTCATTCCTTACACCATGATCACACCATCTGTGACAGAACCTTCTGGGAATATTCATCCCACAGTTCATACAGGTCATTAAACGAACACAGAGAGTGATAGAAAGATAGGGGATGTTAAAATTCATCCCCCCATCTTTCTATCACCATATATGTAATATATATGTGTGTGTGTGTGTGTGTAAGAAAAGATTGTAGCGAAATGGCAAAATGTGATGTTTTTCAGACAAAAGTTGTTTGTGTAGCAGTGCAGTTCTATGAAATGAAACAATGTAAAAAATGGGTTGCGCAAAAGTTTGGGTACCTTTTCATTTGCATTGTTCTGAGTCACTTAATGCTAATTGCAATACAAAATGATTTGATTGGCTCAATGAAGCTTACACTAGAACACTACTTGTAAAGAAAATGTGATTAGAATACTCCCAGACATACCGCAGACCTCCTCCCAAGAGCTTCAAGAACATTGTCCTGCTGATAGTGTTGCTGTACGTTGTTCAACAGTCCAAGCACACTTTGCACAAGAAACAGCTCATTGGAAGGGTGATGCTGAAAATGTCCTTTCTGTGTACTGCCAACAAGCAGAGTCATTAAATTTTGCAAAGGCTCATCATCAGGCCAAAATTATTTTGTAATAATGTGCTGTGGACAGCATCCATAAAATATGTCTGGTAAAGCCTGTTTACTATTTAAAAATAAGGGACTGTGACTTTAACCGAGAGATGTTTCCTTTCTAGGGAACTTGACCCTGCATCTGGTTTGATGCTATAAGGGAACGCAACACCAACCAGCACAACCACCATAGGCAATAACACCCTACCCATGCACTGCTGCTAACAAAAAGAACTCTCTCGGACCACCACCCAAACTCAAGAGTCTGTTAAAAAAGCTTAGACTATAGACACAGGGACAGCATGAGACTTGAACACTGGTCTCCTGGGCTAGTGTTGGCGTGCCAACGACACACGCCATGGTCTGTCATAGAACACGTTTCAGCGATCTGCATAAAGGCTTGGCAATTACAGCCCATAAGCCAGACGCTTTGAGAGAGTAAACTTAATGCAAGTGATAGCCTTGCCAGCCTGTCAGCAAAAGAGTAAGGGACCCTCTGTAGTGAGGGTGCCAGACAAACTCAACCCCAAGGACTGACATTCGAGTGAAGCTAGTCGATAGATGGCTTTAGCCACTCAAGCGTTGTCCTTTGACCAAGCTCTAGGGAGAGGGAAGGACTTTTTTATAGTAAAGGTGCTATTCAACACACACCCACCATTGCTTAAACACACTGCTAAAAATATTTTTTACAATAACAAAAGACGTAGGATTCAAACACAGGTCTCCCAGGCCAGTGTCAGCACACCATCCAAGCATGCCACTGTCCTGTTTTCCCCTATCAGAGTGTCTTATAGGGAGCACTTAATTTGCATATGATGCACATTATGCACTGCCGTGGGCCAATCAGATTGGCGTAATTAGACATGAGATTAAGACACTGGACATACCGATGGCATCAAAACAGACGCAGTGTTGAGTTCCCTCGAAAAGGAACTTCAAACAAAAGCTCAACATCCCACAAACTCTGAAATACTCATTCTTTAAGACACTTTACATTTTACATTTATTCATTTGGCAGACACTTTCATACAAAGCGACTTACAGTGAATTCAAGGTATACATTTTTTTTATCAGTACTTGCGTTTCCTGGGATTGAACCCACAACCTAGTTTTGAACTACGAATAAATTATAATAAGACTATTCTACCATAAAGTGGGTAAAAGCACTTGTGTTAAAAACCTTCTGGGCCGTTCAGGTTCTGTCTCTTTAACAAACTCAATAAAGAAAATATGACATTTAGTGTTAGATTCACTCTATCATATCAAGAGTGAGCATTATATAAACGTCTTTTACAGATTCAGGTTGTGAGAGTCATAAAGAAACTACATTACATTACAGTAGTTTGAAATGAAACAGACAGCTCCCCTGCAAAGCTACGAGGAGTGGAATTTTGAACCAATAAGATTTTGTTATGGGGGGAGCTATGAAAAATATGCAGCAATGTTTCAAAAATAGTAATGAAAAAAGTTGCTTCATGCTGCTATACTGTGTGTTAGGTTACAATACTATAAGTACAATAGTATCTTACAATACTGTTTGGAATATAGTCATAATGAGTCCTTTTATGGTACATATTGAAACTTTCATTGTATGGAATAGAACTGTATGAATATTTTTCAATATTTTTCTATTTATGTCATACAGGTTTTGAGTAACGTTGTTTCTCAGTTTTGAGTGAAAGGCAAACAAAAGCACAAAACCCTTAATCGATTTGTCCCTCACCAAACACACCAAGATAATCCAAAACCCTACTGAAGTCAAGAGCGCTCAGTCACAGTGCTGTGTTTTGCTCGATCAATATTTCATATTTTCATTCACAGCTGCTAAATCAAATATGACAGACTGCTATAGACAGCCTCCCTTTGGAAATCCACTGGAAACCATGCTGGCTAAGACACTTAGCCTGGCACATCTAAGAATAAACTCCAGATAAGCTGTGTCCAACAAATCTAACAGCAAAAGAGTCCCCTTAAGCCAGATTTAACTCATTCTGACAGGTGATGGCAACAATCAGAAACAAACTAACCAGCACTGACGGCACTTTTACTTGACGCCTTTTGTCCTTAAACAACCTTCACCTGTCTGAGCTCTTACCTACATCCTTCTCTGAACCGCAGGTGTGGATTTTTCAACCGGGTGGCTCAATTAGTTTCCCTTATCATAGCATGAAGGCCCGGACGTGGTGAACTGTTAAATTGAATTTGCCCCCTAAGCTATTGGTGGAATTCCCTGACACAGCGTTTAAAGGTCCCTAATTCCCTTTCCTTGTTAATGTGCAGCTACACTGGGGTTTGACACTTGCTGAGGTGGGAGTTCTGAGAGGTGCGTCTTCTCTGTAGAAACTTTGATACTTCGTGTCTTCAACTCTGGGTTCCTATAAAAACTTTTAGTCTGTGTTTAAGCTACAAATAATAAAAAAAACTTGCAGTCTCTGTATCTAAAAAAGATCCTGTAGCTCAACTTAATTCCTAGAAAACACATACTGATGAAGTGCATTTTTTTTGACCCTTATTTTGTGGGGCACAGGCAAGCACTATTTCTTCAGAATCTAGCTAAAATCTGGTTTCATTTTAGGCAACTAAAACAGTGAAACACAAACTGATACACAAATGTGACTAAATATTCCACAATTTAAATATAACAGATTTATTAAAATAATAATAAGAGACTACTATGTACAGTATGCTTGAGTTTGTATAATATAAAGTGTAAAAAATAGCTCAAAAATATCAAATGTAACAGGTGAGGTGTTGACATCTCACCTCTGCTGAGCAGCTGTAGGTTCCGCACTTCCTCTCTGACCTGCAGCTGTAGAACCTGCTGCAGAACTTCCTGTCTCAGTGTCTCCTGCACGATACCCATCCTATGCAGCTTCTCGCCATTCAAGCGCAACAGGGCACGACCTGACAGAGACAGTGAGAGAGAAAGAGAGAATTCGTTTAAATGACACTTAAAAAGAATACTGAGGTTTTAAAAAGATGAGAAAGATTTTTGAACATGACACTAGTAACATGCATATTTAATCAGACTTCACCCTTGTACTGTGACATTTAGCTTTATAAATTGCATACATTTGCTAATAAACTCTAAATGTATTTATTCTGTACCTTAATAAACAAACATGCTTGCTTATTTAATATTTTATTTTATTCATGTTGGCTTATTTATTCTTTCAGCTGCCAAAAAAGCCTTGTTCCATTTTTTACTTGTTAAAATCCATCCTGACAGATTCACCCTCTCTAAAATCAACATAAAAAATATGAAAAAAAAAAGTCTGGGCCTACATGTAGAGTTTCATTTTAATTAGGAGTCTTTCGTAGAAGTACACAGATACAACTGATAGTGTGAACCTTTCACATGCACTTCTACCCCATTACCATCAAAGCCTCGTCCAACAAAAAACATAACAAAGCCTGAGAATTTATCTCCTCTTGTCCTGAATGCGCTTGCTCTAATTAGGCATATAAATCACTGCTTTCTCTCATACAATATTATCATCTATTCTCATTCTTACCTGACAAATACACACCAGTTCTCACAATAACACCACATATACAGATTATGTAAAGAGCATCTATTTTAGGCAACACTTTAGAGCTTATTGATTTGTGTGGTGTGTGCCCAGAAACATCAGCAATAGTTTTTCCCCTTGGCAAATGAAACATAACAACCCTAATCAAAGCTGGATGCAATTGTTTCACCTGATAAAATATTAGAATTGGAGGGGTTACAGTATGTGTGTGTATGTGTGTGGGGGGTTTGGGGTAAAGGAGTTGGATGATATTATAGCAGTTTTACACACCTGTCATTAGGTCAGAAGTTCATAAGCTTTCTTTTGAGAAATGCCTCTTTGTAGCATTTAATTGCAGTTTCATAGTCAACTTTTAAGATTATATTTGCTTACAGTATGTACAGGAGATGGCATCAGTGTTGACAGACATGGATCTAAAATCACAAAATTTTGATTCCATTCATTTGATTTAATTCCTTTAACATGGTTTGCTTTACAGTCAAAGAGATCAGCTGGAAATGTTTAGCTACTCAACAGAAATATCTATTCCAAATGAAATTTCAAAAGAAAGAGTGACTGCTGGTTCAAAACTGAAACATCCCATTCCCAGCACATTACAGTAAATCACAGCTATTCACATAACACCACTTTGTTAACATCTGTCTGTTGAATTTATATCAGTGGATCCTAATCCTTCTAACTCACGGCAGTAATTCCACCTGAACTAGAATGAAGGTGAGTTGTTCGGTTGTTGCCTTAAACCATCTGATTCAAACAGATTCAGATCTGGTATAAATTTATGACAAATTCATATTCTTTCAGCTTAAGCCTAACAATCTCTCAACCCGTACTTGTAACACCTCTCTCCTCATGCTGAAATTGATCATCCACTGAAGTATATCTCTTTAAGCATGAAATATAGACGTTAAAATCAATTGCCTGTGCATTTAACTACTAGTGGTTTATGGGGCATTATCAGACAGGGATGTGCCACTAACCCAGAGCTAGCAATGAAGCAGCCTCCAGTTGCCCCGGGGGCATTAGGGGGCAGTCGTGGGCCAACACTGACCCAGTTTTCAGCACAAAGAAATCAAACATCTCAGGGATTACATTCACTTTCCAGTCACTCACAATAGGCTGCGAAGAACAATTTGAACATGAGAGATATACCAAAGTCTAAAGGTATTTGGACAAATATAACCACTGTGCTGTTTGAACTACATATTTGCAAAACGTTGGTTTTTTTACCAAGATGTATGATGTATTTCTTATGTTGAAATGGTGCCTCAGGAGATACCTGTTTTATGAAGCTTTCTATTGTATTACACACACACACAAGCCACTACTTCAGTGGGTTAAATTCAGCCCTCCAGAAACACTTTGCAAGGGAGTGTCTTTCATCTGATGCTGTTGTGTAGCAGCAGACGGCTCAGGTGAACAGAGCAGAAATGGATTCCCTGCAGACGGGTTTAATGCTCTCCCAAATAACACCCTGAAGATAGTGAAAGAGGTGCTGTCAAAAACAAGATAAGGTGGAAAAATGAGGGGAAAAAAGTGGCTTTAAAATGGTGGGACTTAACAACTGCACTTTATCCTTCCAATATGTCTTTATCCTCAATTTATTACTTGAAGAAAATATAGGGGGAAAAAACTTGCTGTCAAGAAAAACTAAAGCAACATTTAGTTACTTTCTATATAATATTTATATTTCTTCTAATTCTGTATCTTTCTATTTTAGATCTATTATAAGCCGTTTTAAACTTATATCAAATAATTATAAGCTTTTAAGCTTATACAGTATTTGTAAGCTTTGACTTAAAAAAAAAACATACAACATAACGTCACCTGGGTTGAACATTTGTTACACTGTAAGCAACTGGAAATCAATAATAGGTTAACTATAGTAATTAATGTAAATCAATTGTTGGGGAAATGGTGCGGATTGTGCCACACTGCACATTTAAAGCTAACAACACGATAAACCACATTGAAACTTATTTGAAAAACTTAGTTTCTTGTGTAGATGCATTTCCTATTGAAGCAGGAAGGTGGGGTGGGACATATTTTTCAGTATCAGTAGCCTTTAATTTACTTTGCCATCTGGTAAAAACCATAACATGCTGCTTTCTATGACTTGTTAGCGGCAGGTAGTATTTTGTTTCTAAACAAATTTGGTTTTTTGGTCCATTTCCCTAGAAAATAAAGATATTTATGTATGCATATATCTTTTGCATATTTTTTGCATATATCTCACAGATGACCTTAAAAGTCCAGTTTTGACTTCATGAGGTCTTTAAGACACTATTTAAAAGCTGAAGTACGCACTGGTGATTCGTTTAGATGCGGTTCAAGGCACTTCACACATGCAGCTATAAAACAGCTGACTCAAAAGACCTATAACACTGTCAGAGCAGAAACAGCCTTTGCCTGAAGCACAGTGACGATCATGTCTGACACGGTGAGTGAGTCAGTGTCGTTTATTTCCAGTGTGTAACGCTGCTACAAGCACCAGCATCAATGACCCAGGGAAAAATCACACGCAAACACTCGCTTACAGACACACACACCATCTAGAAGAGGCTTGATAAATGAAGCAATAAATAAGGGCACAGATGATGGAATAAGACCTTTAGGACCATAGAAACATTCACAGCACATCGTAAACTGTGTTTGTGAGCGAGCAACAGTGATGGATATGACATAACACACACTTGGCACAGAGACGCATGTGTGGTTATGAAATTGGGTGCAATCCTAAAACCAAGAAATAGAGCACACAAGCTGTCCAGCCATCAGGCCTCTCCTGAGGCCCAATACTCTTCACTGATTGGCTAGACAGACACATTTGACACACTGTATGGCATTGAATGGAACTGTGACTCATAAACTTGACTATCAGTACCGCCAGCATCTGTTTACTATCACAGATAGTACAAAGACAACAAAAAACTAATCCTGTGAATTATCATAATGGACTTTGTATCCTAGGGGATATAGACATATTATGACCTCAAGGTAAATTATCTCATTTATATAAATGCTAAATGAATGCTAACAACAACAACCTTCATTTTAAAGTTCTTTGCTAGTGTACACAACGTTTGATTGGACTTTGTCTTCAGTAAACCACTTTCAGTAAAGCTACTTTCAAACAAACTATATAAAACTATATTAGGCATGTTAACTCATTATGTGTTCAGTTTTTAATGTTGTTATATTTCTAGGAATAGATGGATGAAAGGCAGTGCAAAAATGACTATTACGCAGAAACTCCACTTTTATGACCCCCTGGATGGCGGGACATTATGGAAATGGTCATGATGTGATAAATGGCTCAGTATTAAGGTGTATAATTGTCCATTAGGGACAGAACTCAGAGCACACAGTTCTGGGAGTAAGACGTGAGTGTGTTAGAGGATGTGGCTTAACAAAAGAGAGCAGAGTAAGTGTACATAGATCTATCACGGTTCTTTTAGACACAGTATACCGGTTTATAGCTAATTACAGGCCTGGTGTGAAATAAAGAAATTTGGGTTGTACCTGTGATGTCATAAAGCATATACTGCAACATAAAGAGAGCTGGGTTGTACCTCTGATGATATAAAGCATTTACTGCATCATAAAGAGTACTGTACATCATAAAGTGTTCCTGTAGCTCAACTGGTAGAGCACTGCGTTAGCAGCACAAAGGTTGTGGGTTCAATCCCAGGGATTTGCAAGTACTGATAAAAAATGTATACCTTGAATTTACTGTAAGTCGCTTTGGATAAAAGCGTCTGCCAAATAAATAAATGTAAAATGTAAATGTAAGAGAGCTGGGTTGTACCTGTGATGTCATAAACATTTGTACCTGTGATGGCGTGGTGAGAGAAGGCCTCCACGTAGGTCAGGTAGTTGTGGGGACAGTGTTTCTTCAGCCACTTACACACGTCCTGCTGAGTCCACAGCACCACTGGTTTGCATAAGCTGGAGAGCGTTGGGCTGGTGTGGTATACAGTGAAGGCTTCCCCTGGCTGGATCTGTGAAGCAGGGATACACCTTCTTTATCACCACCAAATAAAACCAGTTTTAATCAATGCAAAAATATGCATGGCACATACGTTTACCCAGCCAATTCATTTTGATCCTGCTTGGTTTAAAGCTTGGTTTAAAAGCAACATTTACAAGTGTGAGAACAAGGATTAAAGGAATAAAATCCGACACACAACATCACACACACAGTTTAAAAGAAATGCCCAAGTGCATGTGTAATCCAAGCAGAAACATGAGCCATGTCTCACCCAGTGTCGACCTGCAGAAGGTCTGAGCTAATTTATACACACTGAAATGTATGGCAGCATAAAGCTGAGAAATTAACACACAAATTAACACAAGACTGTGTAAATGCCCTTAACCACTTAACATAGACATATTTTGACAGGTTCAATGAAATGCTGTTCTTTTTCTTGCCAGTGGGTCATTGTTTGATTTACTCTTGTCCGCCTTCCTTTTAAAAACGAATCAGTTTTTACTATTTCATCGTCTCACACACTCAATAATACTCACTAATTTTATCAGCATGACTGACAGTGTTACATAAAGGTCAGGCTACATCTGACTTGATTAATCTGATAAAAATACCATCTACAGCAACTGGTTTGTCACAACTTGATGCCCAGTGTAAAATCTAGATCCTGGAGCAAAACCATCTGAGATCCATTGATCTACAAAGCCCACTGTCTCAAAAATGTTCAAAAATACCACAACACGAATTTTGTAAATGTAGCACGTTTGTCAACCACAAGATATTTTAAATAAGTGTAATAAAAATCAGTTAATTAAACTGGGAGAAGATCAGCTGGAAATAAAGATTTGTCTTTACAATTTCAGGATGAAAGTGATCATTAAAACACAACTAGCAATGCAAGTTCTGACTACCACAATGAGTTTAAAGATCCATCATCGCACTTTTATGGTTCTCTGAGGCTGATTCTTGTGAAGAGGAACCACTACAGAATCTTTTACTAGAGTATATTACACCTGTGTGAGAAAATAAAGCACTGTTTTTGTAAACTGTGAGAGTCACATCTGTAAAATTAGTGTGACTCACTCCTGAAAAAACATGGGGACCTG
>JAZGTK010013983.1:0-14002 GCA_036877625.1 Ambastaia sidthimunki | reverse complement strand
TTATGTAAATTATAGATTAAATACTCTCCTTTTCTCTCAGGGAAAAGATGAGAGAGATACACGTGAAGAGACGGCTGAAGAGAGGCTGAGACGCCGGGCGTACGAGCGAGGCTGTCACAGACTGAAGAAAAGGATTGAGGGTATATCACACACACTCCTACACACATAACATCAAATACAACCTGCCTAGCACTGTGACCCTCAGATGACCCCCGTGTGTGTGTGTGTTCTTGTTTTTATATCATTGGGGGACCAAATGTCTCTATAAGGATGGTAGAAGTAACACACACCTACATTGAGGGAAATCAAACATACTAAATGAATGGAAAGTCCACACAAAGCATAGAAACCTAACGTGTGTGTGTGTGTCCATGTGTGTGTAGTTGTGGAGGAGTTGCAGGTTCAGATCCTCAGACTGATGTTAAACAACAAGGACAAAGGAACGGTATGTTGATTTGTGTTTTCCACGCGTCTGCTCTCAACACATCTGATGTGTCTGATCATTCCATTTTAAAAAGCACTTTAAACTTTAGGTGTCATTCCCTTCATCTTAATCACTGTGATGAATAGTGCATTAGACTTTGTAGTAATTACTATGGTAATGTGCTTTTTTAGTCCAGATACGGTACATACTTTACACAAGAATGCAAATGCAAATAAAAGGACAAGCATACTTAAGCATTGTGCGTACGTAACTGTAGCTGCAGTTTTGCATAACCAATTTTGAGTACTGTTTTTGAGACATTAGACCAGACCATTTGGTTAAAAATTAAATAAATATAACTAGTATATACTAGAATATTAAGGTCCATGTCATTTGTTAAAAGTTAAAAAAAATTAGAAAATAAATACAGTGGGAATGTTTTGTTTAAAAATGTAGGAAAATGTTTGTAAAGTTTGGGGTGTTTTTGCCCTCCTTTATTTCTGACAGTGTGATCTGTCTTGTAGTTTAATCAATCAAAGAACCTCTCACCTAGATAAAAAGAGACCATGTAAAAAAATACACATTGTGTGTACTTGCTATGCTATATGAACTTTGATGCTTTTCAGAAACACAACGTGCAAAATTTGCTTGTTTAACTAGAAGCTTTTGTGTTTGCAAGTTGTTTGTGTGTCATATTTATCTGGCTCAAATGAATTTCTCTTTTCACAGGGGGAAGCGTCCCGGTACATTTTCCTGAACAAATTTCGCAAGTTCCTTCAAGAGAACACCAGCAACCGAGGGGTATAAACATCTTTAAAATCACTCTAAGGGCCCTTTCACATCACCTGCTGTATTGATTTCAATGAAACCATTATGCTCTGAATAACCATTATGCATTATTACATACCATTATGTAAATGTATAAAACAATGAAAAAGAGTATTAGAAGTAAAAAAGGATGCTGTGATGTGTTGCAGAAAGAGAAAAGGACTTGTTCAACATGAAGTAATGTTACTGTCTCAGAAGGCTCCTTATGAATTTTTGCATAGCTCAAGATGTCATTTTGATAGGTTCCAGACTCATTTAGCTTGAACAACAACTAGTTTGACCTTTTGCTAAGCAAACTTGGACCCCCTTATTTAAAATACAAGTGACATAATAAGGCCATCAAGCAATGACATTTGTATTTTAAAATGCAGCGGTCCTTGAGTGTTGTTTTTGTGTGTGCCACAAATGATTATGGGAGTTTTCTGCATAAGTTTTTATGTCATTGATTAATTAGGCTTTTCATTGGCTAGTTTTTCATGGTATTTGCCTCTGACTTACGAATTGAAATTAGTCATGTTGTGTTTGTACTTTCAGAACCCCACAGTTTTATGTCCTCCTGAATACATGGTGTGTTTTTTACACCGTTTGATCACGGCCATCAGGAGCTACTGGGATGAAGGGAAGAGAAGGAGTCCTGGATTCATCAGCAGTGAAGGTAGAAAACACACATTTGCCATTTTTATAAATTTATTATTTTATAAACACCAATTAGGATGTTTTGTTTACTGTATTGTTTCACCCTAGTAAAATAGAGCTTGGTGTAACTAGGTGTAAATTCGTAAAAAAATATCCAAACATTAAGAAATATTTATTTTTTTTAAGTTGTTTAAGCTGATTTTATTGCTTGTTTTAAATTATTTTAAGTCATCCTGAGACCCCTTTGAATTTTTGTTGCTCCCACAGGCCCCCTGATTTAAAAAAAATGCTCTAGATTTTGTAACACAGAAATTACAAAAAATAACAAGTGCGTTAAAACTGATTTTAAAATCAACTTTGTATTTAGCTGATTTCTATTGACTGGTGGAATACACTGGTCATTAATAAACATTAATAAGGCTGTCAGAAAGCTTTTAGGAATGAGGTCACATCCTCAGGTGTTTTGCGTAGACTCCATTATCATTGACTGCATTATAAATGCTTTTGCCCTTCACACTATGACTTCATACAGACTATGGACAACAAACTTAACAAACTTTGTTTTCTCTTAGATGCCTACGTGCCCCCTCAGATGTTCTACAATGGAAAGGTGGACTACTTTGATCTTCAGCGACTTGGAGGTCTTCTTTCACATTTGAAAAAAACACTTAAAGGTTGGTAAAAACACAATTAAACCTTTTAATGTTTATGTCCTGTCCCAAACTTTCGAAGTGTGCAGCTCCACTAAAAACCACCAGAGGGCGCAGATGGTTAGTTTTTTAACGTTTTGGTAACCTGTTAGCAGAAATTATGACAACTTATATTATTCTAAAGACAGGGAATAAAACTTTTTTAAGTCAGTTTAAACATTTCTACACTTGATTTTAAATTCATTTTGATCACATTTTTGCTCATTTTGTTTTATTCATAACATGCATTGATTTGTTTATTTTGTTTGTAAACTTCTCATATGTAATTACATATGTAATGTTTATTTATGTAATGTTTATAGTGTTGTATTTTTCCCCCCTGATTTTCATTGATATGCTTGTTGTGTTTGTTTTGTTTTGAAACTTTTGAAATTTAGTTATTGATCAAAGCGAAGCTGCCAGCCGAATGGTATAAATTGATCAACGTAACAAATTAGTTTTAAATTGAGACTGAATGAGTTCTGAGTAACCTGCAGGGTGCTTTGGTTAGTTTTTAAATTTGTTTCCGACTTCACTGGTAACCTCATAAACATGGGGCGACCGTTATGTTGATTTGTGGCATCATTAAAATTATAAAATGATGGGATAAGATGGATGCTGGCTACATTTAGAAAGACTCTGATGTAGATGGGTATTGATTTCCCCCAAGGCAACGTCACACACCACAAAAATATTGACAAACAGCAGGTAACTGCCAGGAAAGAGAGATTTTTCCTTTTACATGTGAAGAAAATTTTTCGCTGGTCTGACAACATATTGGTCAGATTACCCAGAATGCACACAGGCACACCATTTCACAATTCCTTTAGCTCATATTACCGTAATCAATAAATCACAAAGGCTTAAAAAAGAAACGAAATTCACTGGAAAGGATATGCTTTCTTGTCACCTCTTTGCACACTGTTTTTATGTGCTATAGTCCGGGGTGCATTAATGCAAGTATAGATTATGGATAGTATGCAAACTAGGACTTGCCCTGTGATTTAAATAAAAGACAATTTATTTCTGTGACGTGTGTTTTCATTGGTGGTGAGGCACGTTCTGTCACTTAGTTTTACTAGTTCTAATTTCATTATTCTCATCCGGTCACCAAAAAGCTCATTTTCACTCAGTGTTCCGTTCGTTACTTCCGTTGATTAAACACTGATGATCACATTGTTCTTTTCCTGTGTCACCTCACCAGAAACATCTTTTCCAGGGTACGTGCCTCTTTCTCATTGTTTTCTTAAAGCCTTGTGGGTAAAACTCAACTTGCACGAGTAAAGCGTGGCAAATGTTTATAGAATCTGCATTTTGTTAATAGTGGCCAGTTAGAGTTGATAAATGTCAGTTTTGACAATAACATATTGTAGAATTTTGTTGACTGTGCATTGTTTGAAATGCAAACTTTGAAGCATGTCATCTGCATAATAATATTGCACGTCTTGACAAGATTGATATGTATATAGTGGCAGCTCAGAGCTATGCTGTCTTAACATATTATATAATTTGTATTGTTTTTTATTTTTATTATTGATTTTGGGTATCAAACCAAAGTCTTATTTTAAATTATTTTAAGTCATCCTGAGACCCCTTTGAACTGGTTTTGGGTATCAAACCAGTGTTTTCATAAAATTTGATGGAATCCACCATCTCTTCCTAGTTACATTTATATAATATTTATATAATATCTATTTTGTTTAGTGATGTTTACATTATTTTTGCCTCACTATTACTGTTGCTAATGCATAGTTAAAAACGTAACGGCAACTTGGGGGTGGAGTCTTTTTAACTTTAGCATTTAGCTTGTAGCAACCACTTGAACCACATAGCAACTGTTCAGAACACCTTAGCAACCACATAGCAATGCACTTAGAACTTCTCATAACACCTTACCAACCACATAGCAACAGAGTTAGAACTGCTCCAAAGACCCTAGCAACCACATAGCAATTCACTTAAAACTAATTGGAACACCTAAGCAACCACATAGCAACGCACTTAGAACTGCTCATAACACCCTAGCAACCACATTGCAATCCACCTAAAACTGCTCAGAAGACCCTAGCAACTGCACAAGAAACCAGGCAGTCACCCACAACAACAAATTCTGTAATTACACCATCATCATCATAATATTATCAAAGCGATATCATCACCATTTACTTTGTGATTAATCAGGATTCATTTTAAATGTGACTTCATTACGGTAATGACATCATAAAGCATTTTGGAATGGCAACAGTTCTGACTGGCATTTTAAAATCTCATCATTCAGTCACTTTTAGCAAACTTTACTGAAAGCTATTTCAGCTGTTGCCTTCACTAGACAATTTCCATTTGAGGCTAAATGGATGACCTTGGTTCTCTTTCTTCAACCTGTTTCTATACTGGCTCCGTCTAATGGCTTCATCAAGGTCTCTACTGTATATGGAAAATATCAATATTATCACCTAGCTGTTCTTTATCCTTAAACACTGAGGGATGGCCATACTCAGACCAAGACCAGTTTATTTGTCCTTCATTTAAAGATATTGACACATTTGCCAGGTTGATTATAAAGAATTGTGACTAATTAATGAGTGATTATGTTAATATGCTTATGCAGGTCACATTTAAACTTAACACTATTTTTAAGTCGTATATTAATAATATCACTATTATTAAGTTGTTTTATCGTATATGAACAAAATCAACATATTAACGAAATCACAAAAACATTATTTTAGCGTTATAAATGAATTAGTTAATGTCATAGAGTTAATTACTTCAAATACACTTTAATTATAAAAATGATAAAAAATATGTATATAAAATCTTTTACATTTTTAAATCTATAATAACCTAAACCAAAAATAAAATATTTACCGTTTCGTTATTTATTGTAACACCCTTTTTATTCTCAGTTATCGGCTGTATATCCAGATGACTGTGAGTCAAATTTATGGATGTGATTCTGTTGATGTTTATGGACACTGAGATTAATCAGCTACGATTTACCGATTCACAGAAGCGACTCCCATCTAAAGAAGATCTAAAGAAGATCCTACATCAGCCTGACACCAGATTAATGAAACTGTATCTTTTGGGTCATCCATCCTGTCCGACTTCAACCCCTTGAATTTAATCATGAAACTGTTTGAGTCATAACACGATACAATAAATTACTAAATACGATTTGCTTGTCAGAGCGTTTAGTGATAACGTTTGCAGCTATCATCATGTCCACCTTTATTTGTCTCAGATCAGTTTGATGAGGTCAGTTGACCCTTAACCGAGCTTTAAGACGTTCCACATTTATCAGTTTTGGAAAGTGAGTCACAAAAATGTTTCTAAAGTCATTTTGAAAAAAGAATCAATTTAAAACTACCCAAACACACATTTACTTTAACTCTGAAAGGGTTTTCATAGGTGCTGTACTTACAAGAGCGAGTCTTTGTTGGGTAATTTGACAGACGGCAACCGTTGCTAGGCTAGGATTGGTCAATAGCATTTGAAGGTCAAATTCAGAGCTTAACTTCTGCTTGAAAAGCATAAATATGTGGAACAATGTCAGTATTCAGCACTTTTACTCGTTTAAAAGTCTCAAGGCCATACATGTCGTCACTGCTATTGAGATTTTGCTGTTTTCTTCTCTTTTCATCTTTTGTGAACTAGCTGCTTTTATCAGTTATCGTGAAGGGGTGTTTTATTCACAGATACACTTCTGTTGGACAGAGGTTAGATTGCTCTAGATATCTACACGATTGGAGTGTAATGGGACACATATGTCTCCTAAAGCAGTTGTCATAAGTCCTCTGATTTTTATTACTCTGCTGTCCAGAAAAAGATCAATGTACATTAATAAATAATAGACTGAGTGTTCATGAAAAGTTAGAAGCTTGACATTCATTGAAATGTAAGTCTTTTCACTTCTTTTTAGTTCAGTTTGAGCTTTTTTTAAACATTTGTCAGCAAAATGATCTTTTTTTTAATTTTTTAAAAAAAAAAATTAAAAACTTTTTAAAAATTTTTTAAGATGAAGTGTGTAATTTCCACACCACTAGTGTTACCAAACTAAAATGCCAAATATTGTGTGTTTCCTGAAGACTGCCCCTTTTTTTTGATTGGCCAGACAGACTTATAGTCCCACCCCAAAAGCATGCTTTTGGTTAACCCACTGTTGTGGGAAAAGTTGGTTGGGATTCTGGCCACTAGCATCACAAAGCAATGTTTGCAGGAACAATAACTGATTTCCCTTGGCCATTGGTGAATCAAACAGGAAGTCCTTCTTATTGGTTACACCAATGTTGCCATGTTGGATGGAATGAAATCCTTTGACAAACAAGAATAAATGTTTTCATGCTCCCAGTGTTCAAACCTCTCAGGGTAATGAACCTATAAAAATTTTGCACTTCCCCTTTAAGCATGGCAAATAAATGTAACAAAAAGTTGTTTTGGTTTTGTTATTGTTTTTTTAGATGACTTGGCTGCAAAGGCCAACATCATTATAGACCCAGCAGAGATCCAAGCCACCTCCATGGATGACCTGGATGAAGATGAGGAAACTGGAGCTGCACAGGTACATTAATGCTGCTGGGATTTTAATGTGGTGGTACTTTATTAGACTTTAATGGACTTAACGTTTAGCTTGTGTCCTATAAAACCATACAAATTGTCTATTTCCATGTTTCTTACATTTTTTAACCTCATGCCAGAAATACTTGACATATGTCAATACTTGACTAGACATATGTCACTTTATATTTAATCTTTGATAACAAGATTTGAATATCCCAACATTATCTTGGTTTGGGGTTATTCCCAACTGACTACATGAATCAATGTCATGTACTGTAGGTTAGAGTCTAGATGTTGAGGAACAATGACATTGCATGCATTTGTGTTTGGATTCCACAGAGACCATCAGGAGCTGTTGCCATGGGTGGTGCTTTGGCCCGGCCCAGCTGGTTGAGCTCCCCAACGCTAGGCAGAGCCAACCGCTTCCTCAGTACAGCCGCCATCAGCCTAATGACCCCTCGACGACCTCTCGCCCCGCCTGAGAAGGTCAAAGTCCGGACACTCGCGGTTGAGCAGAGAACAGAGGAGGACAGTAAGTCTAACATGCCCAATTTTACTCAAGTTGTCCTCTGGGCTAAGCAAAATGAGATGGACATCTGCAGTCAACCGAAATTAGAAGTTCCACAGTTCCCGAGGCATCTGACACACAGCTTTACCCCACAGCTATTATTTTTGGAAAAATGTTTAATTTTTAAATATTTTATAACTAATCTTTAGCCAGATGTTTGCATATCCACATACAGAACTTAACATTCTACTTTGTTTTATGAGTTATCACTGTGAAATAATCGGTTCTTATTATGTTTAAACAGATAGAAATTATTGCTACTATATTACCGATATAGTAGTCATGTATAACATATTTTTGGGTAAACAACCCCTTAAATGACACTTAACAAAACAAATTTCACATGTTCATCACACTGTTTTGAAGTGGGCAGTCCTAGGTTAGAATAAACCGCAATGTGCACCAGACATTATGACATAATGTAGTTCAAAGGTCAAGTTACTGTCTGTGAGACTAGCTGACGCCCATCTCAATCATGCAGCTACACTGGGAATCATCTGGAATTGGCTGGGCTATGATTGTCTAAAAAAATCTATTACCTGCCTCAAGAGGAATATGACGATTCAGCTCCAATCTTTCTGTCTTTTCTGTCTTTCCCCCCTAATTCTGTCTCACCCCCAACTCTCCTCCACCATCTCCAGTTGAGGGAAGCCATGGAAACGACGGGCTGTTGCTGGGGCGACCGTTAGAAGAGCCCGATCAGCCAATCACAGAGAAGTCCCTTCTGGAGATTCTGGATGGGGTTGTGATAATGTATAACCTAAGCGTTCATCAACAGCTTGGCAAGGTAAGAGATCATAATACAACCATTCGTGTATGTCAAAAGGGACCAAAAGTGCTTTGAGAAGTAGCGTTTCATTTGTCTTGTATGGTGCCACATAGAATCTCTGTACTCTGATTGTACTGAAAGTGTGCGCTTACTTAGACCTTATTTAACCTTCTTCTGTGGAAGAATATAAGAATGCACACAGACACGCAGAGAGAGAGAGACACGCAGAGAGAGAGACACGCAGAGAGAGAGACACGCAGAGAGAGAGACACGCAGAGAGAGAGACACGCAGAGAGAGAGACACGCAGAGAGACAGACACGCAGAGAGACAGACACGCAGAGAGAGAGACACGCACAAATGATAAAAAAAAAATCAGGAAAAACTCAACGTTTCATTCACGAATTGTAAGCACTTCCTTATGCACATAAAACCCAATTATATAACATACAAATTTTTCAAAACTCATTCTCTATTTCGCCCTCAAGTTTTTTTTCACGTTGATGGAAAACATCATTGATTTAGCACCACTCGCTTGTGCCAGCTCATCTTGACCGACCCACTCAACATCTAAGAACATAAAGATGAACACTGTTGGTGGACCTGTCTCTGCTTTCAAGAGTGAGTCACGTCTAATGCATGGTCCTGCCAACAGCTGTTTTTATGTTACCATCTTTCAGCAGCAAATAGAAAAGAGTTGAACATAAAACCGCCCAGCACTCATGGCTGCAAATGTATATAATTTATGTCTGTAAAGTGCTTTGCTCGGCAGAGGAAAGGTGGAGGTGTTTCAGTCACAGAAGGACGGGGTTACTGTTCTGATATTTCCTTTTTCTAATCTACATCTTACTGCTAAGTTGCTGTACATGTGTTGTAGTTTTTGTGGCTTACGGTTTCTCTTAATATTTTGAATTTTTAGGAATAGTTAATACAGAAATTAAAATTATTTACTCCAGTGTAATGCTAAAATTACTAAAATTAAAATGTTTGATTAATATTAGTCATGTGGACAGATATATTTGCATATTGAATAGATCTTTTATTTAATAAACAAATTTTGAAATGTATGCAGGTGGTTTGTTGTTGTAATGCAGTTAATTGGTGTTTGTTTTCTGTGTCTGGACACTTGCTTTTTGTCTTTGTGAATATAGTAAAACTACAATTGGTTAGTTTATTTTAATTAGTTTAATTAGTTTTTAATCATTGGACTATGTTGTTGTAGATTGGGGAATACGCTCTAAACGTGAGTTTTTCTTTCTTGAAACATAAAAAATGCACCTTCCTTTTATGATAGGTAAAAAACTGAAAGACATTATCATCTTAAAAGAATATGATATTGATTATCACCTTGGTACTAAAATCTTGTTTGTCAATTTGTAATAAACGCAAAGCAAGCAAACCAGGCAAAGCATAACTTTAAAGAACTTTGAATGTAACATGCAGGTTGTTTAAACGTTTATAAACTTTTGTGGAGGTTTTGTGAACATAATTCATGTTGACTATCATCACTGTTTGTGTACTACCAAAGAAAGTTGTAGAGGTCTGGATAGACACAAAAATGACTAAAAGATAACAGAATTTTCATCTTTTATTAACTTTATAAAAACCTCATCCCCTCAGGTCATTCTTTTATTGTTGAAGTCTCTTTTGATTTTCTATTCTACAGAGCACTTTGATTTAGATTGTGTTTGTAAAGAGTCAATCAAATGCATTATTGAAATGGCTGAGAACGGACTGTCAGATCGTGAGCTATGAGTAATTTATCAAACAAGCTGTCATTCATCATGAGTTGGGTAACTATGGAAACGATGGCTGGTGCGGGATCAGCATCACAACATCAGGTATTAAAAAAATCACCTGTCAGAAAGGAGACCAATATTGTAATTAAAACAGGTAAAAAGCAGCACAGTGTATAATACATTATTTTGTATGCAGATATATTTGCAGTTATGGCCAGGTAGTGAGTCACTGGTGTTTCATTGATTCACCAAAGCCAATTTTTCTCTTAGCACTTAAGTTATTTTGCATCCACTCAATGGCTAGTTGAGTGGATGCAAAATAACTGAAGTGCCAAGAGAAAAATTGGCTATTAATTCTTAAACTTTGGCAGTACAGGATCAATCACCCAGGAGTCACCTGAGGTTAAGTGTCAGACTCAAGGTTATTATAAGAATATGTCAACCCCCCACAGTTTCACTCACCGGGGTGTGTGAGGCATTCGTTTTATCCTCAGACGTCGCGCCCACTTACCATTGGCTGAAAAAAATTGGAAACACTTCAGTAGTTTTTAAGCCATCTTCTGATTGCTTAAATTCTGCAGGATTTCCAGGAGGCGTGTGTCACGTTCTTGTAACGGTCTATCTGGAAACATGACGCTGCGCAAAACAAACTGTGTCTTGGTCAGTTCTTGGCCGATGAAAGCTGCTATAGAGTCCAGATTTTTTATCATCTGGCCACGCATTGTTTTTTTTTCCAAGCTCCTTCACAACAATATGTGCTGTACTTACTACAAATAAAAATGAAACTGAAAGCAACATGGTGCCCCATTGACAATCTTGAGCTACTGTGGCTTTGAAAATTAATTAAAGTGTTTCTCTTTCACACTGAGATTTCTTGGGATCTCTGTTGGATCCTGATGAGGTTTATGCTGTAGCCTGTCAAGCAAAACTATCTGATTTCACTAACACAGTCTTTAGAAAAGGCTTTTTTAATTGGCTTGGTGCTGTGCAGTCAGAATTCTCGCCTTTGTTATTGATATATAGTAAAATTCAGACAAAGTGTGAAGAAATATCACCATCACGCCTCATAATTTCATCAAACTTTAATGCATTTTTTATTCTGCTAAGTTTGAAAGGGCCGTCTGACCAGTCTCAATAAATAATCCAGACAAGGCCTCACATTTTGGGAATAGCCTAAAGCAGTTGCTCAAATGGAAATGAGCTTTGCAATGATGAGATTTTTTTCACACAGATCAACTTTTTTCACACAGAAATTTACCCTCACTAAGAAAGTGTTAGGTCTGAAACACAGAATCATGTAAGTAGGTTTGAACATGGCAAGCTTGATTTTACCTGTCATTGCATTTCAAAATGTGCGTGTGTTATGTTCTCACTATTGATAGAAGTGGTGCTATAATTAACATTAGCATAAAATAATGTTCACAGCATTGAATCTTCATAAATTCTTTGGAAGTTTCCTTGATGGTAGCAGATAAACAGGATATTTAGCTAAAAGATTTCAGATTACCAGATTATCAGATTATCAGATTTAGATTTGGTTCTAACTGTAGTTAGTTTTTACTTTTCAGTCAGATCTTTTTTGTGGGCTGGTCTTCACCACAACAAGCTGCAAAGTTCTGAGACTAAAGCAAGAAACGATATTCTCAAGTACTGTACATAAAATTGAAAAACAAAATCAAGATTGTTTTGTCTTTTCTCCCAGAACAGAATTTTGTTTACAAAACAACTCTGATGACTCATCCTGCACTACACAGATTTTTGTCCAATCAAATGCTCTCTGAGATGTGGCAGTGTTGGTAAAATATTCACGTTTACAAACTGTAGCACATATGTGTGGCTTTAGTGTGCACATATTGTAAAGAGAACTGTTCTGGTTCCAGTTCTATCGGAATAGTTTGTACTCAGTTCAGTATAACCTATTTAAACCTCATCTGTGCCCACAGGACAAGGTCACTGGGATGATAATTTTCCCTTTTCCCCCTAAAACTGGTGGCTATTTTGGACTCGAGCAGAATGGCTAGTAATTATATTACTGCTTGAGAACAAGGGCAATTTTCTGTAGCTACATGCTCACTTTGACTTTGGGGACTCTGATGGTGTTTGTGTTTGTATGTTTTTCTGCAGATGGTGGTTGTGTCCGATGACGTCCATGAATACGCAGTTGCCCTAAAGGACACAGAGGAGAAAATCGCCCGGTGCCCAAGCAGAGTAAGACCACCATGACAAGAAAGTTGCACATATCTGTTATGTAAAAAAAGTAACTCTGTGTATCAGTTTAATTTGTAATAACAGTGATTATTGAAGTACAGATTCTTTAGACAATCATCACTATTAATATTGTATTATATTTATGATTAGGGATTTGAACAAATAGTTAAATATTAAGCTGGGTGCATAATTGACCACTTCACTGTTTACTGTTGTGAACATAAATTATATCCCAGATTATCCAGTTTTTTATTTTTAACCAACAATAAAACGGGTTTAAGATAATCTCTTTTTTTAAAGACGGTTCAACCTGTATCTGGATTTAGCTATATAGGAGATTTAAGTTATATCTGGAGCTGTATTTGAACCAGTGAGTAAAGACTGAAAATGCTGTAGCAACCACCCTAAAAACCACCCTAGCAACCACATAGCGCCCAGCACACCCATAACTGGGAACATCTTAAAAAACTGCATAGCAATGCCCTGGCAACCACCCTGCCTCATGTTTTCCTCCATAAATAATTCAATTCATATATTTTTGATGATTTTGTTTCATATGGCAGAGAACAGATATTCTAGATGAGCTACAAAAGAGCCAAAATGTGTTCGCTGAAAAGTTAAACCACTTAAGTCGCAGGCTGGCCTGGATCAACGCCACCATCTATTCCAAGGTACCTGCAATGGCATCTGCTGATAAAACACCTGCTGAACCAAAACTGTGTCATTTTACTTTGACCATTTTTTAAAAAAGAATGTAAGTTACACTTACAGTTTGTACAGTTTGAGTACAGTTTGAATTGTGATGTGCCCCATAATGGCCCTTTAAAATGGCATTTTAGAAAAAGAAGATTTTAAATGCCATTGCGTTTATCACAGAGGTTTCTGCATGCAAAATAGAATTATGGGGACTTATCAATGAAAACAAGAGTAAGAGTTTGTATTGTTCACTAATTCACGTTTAAACAAGGTAGACAAACTAAAGCGAAGCTTTTTCTCCAGTCTACATGCACCGTTTATTGAAACTAAGCTGCAAAGAAAAGCAAATTTAGAAATCTTCATAATTATGTCGCCATAATCATGAGCTAATTAACATAAATATGCATATATGTTAGTCAGTTGATCATTTACACTGAAGTCTTAAAGATACAGTAGCGGTAATAGTCTGTTGTGTGAAAGTAGAAAATGACAGTTTTAGTAACCGTGACAAGAAGATTGAGGAAACAAAATGCTACAGGACAGCATATGGGCCACTTTAATGTAAACTTGACCATCTTTATTTGCAGTTTCTAAATTATCTGCAATAGTTCTCAGCCCGGTTACTGCAGTTTAACATGCATTATTTGAATGAAATGCGTGTGAATGCAGGAGAAGATGTTGGACGTGTACTGGCTCCTGCGGGTGTGCATCCGCACCATCGAGCATGCGGACAGCACAGGCTGCTTGTTTGCATTCATGCCTGAATTCTACCTCAATGTTGCCATGAACAGCTACAGCGCCCTCAAGAACTACTTCAGCCCCTCCAACTGCATGGAAGAGCTTCCAGGTCATTATCAGTTATTGCTCTTCACATTAGCTTCTATAAA
>JAZGTK010013982.1:0-14002 GCA_036877625.1 Ambastaia sidthimunki | reverse complement strand
AATGTGATAAAATAAAAATTTGAAATTACATGTTATTTTTAAGTACTATCCTGCTTGTCTGTTATATAGTTTTAGAACAGGCGTTGTTGAAACACTGAAATGTAACAGTCTTTAAACAAAAAATAATAATTAAACAAATGAATTCCAATTTATATTACTTTAATTGCTTTAATTCTAAAAATAACAAATACATAAAATGTATTTAAAAGAGATACACAGAAAATTACAAAGTTTGTAACCTGAAAGGTTAGGATATAAAATCTTTGAGCATGATAAACTGAGAATAAAGACAGGGGAAATACAAACTCTTGCATCTTAAAATTGTAACATTACAGGAACAGCTAGTGGATAAGTACATATGCAGACAGATGAAGTGGTATTGTTGACATATGTTGTTGTCAGTGCCTCACTGAATCACATAGCAAAGGGATAATGTATCGGGGGAAATACAATAAATTGGATCTAAAACAAACAAAATCTAAGATCAACATGGTCCGTAAGAAATAATGGGAAAAGAAAAACACACAGATGCATACAGACACACAGCAACACAAGGGAAGCAATAAAAAAGTGACTTCCCCCATTAAACTAAATATTCTAAATGGCATCACAGGTGGGAATAAAGACTGGCCATGACTCTTCTGGATATTACTAATGAACAATTTAGTGCCAGCAACTACAAACTTCACAGTCTGTAATCCAGACCAGAATAGATTTTTTTTCAAAATGGTATAACCACATTTCATAAACATCTGTGATAATAAAAGCACTAAACCAGAGCACCACTTGAGTTTGGTCAACAGAGCGTAATGTTTAGCCAATCTGATTAAAATAAAGAAAAACTTGCTCTCAATTGAACCCTTAATGAAAAGTAAAGTGCTCTTGGCAAAGTTTGTACTGACTGATGTGGGATCAGCTCCCTTAATTCAAATCTAACTTATAAAAACAGGCCACACTGACTACCAATCAGCAGCTAGAGCAGATTTACCAATGTCAAGAGCAGCCCAATCATGCTTTATGAAAATGAATTGTCCGTCTTACTAACTTCAGATTTGGGTAATAACTCATTTAGTTTAAAATTAAATATCAACAAAAATCTGTGGGAACTGACAGATCCTGTGGATTCACAATGTGCTTCGATTAACTAGTGCAAATTTGACTAAAGTGTGCTTGCTTCAGTGTTTTCCACAGACATTTACACAGCGCCACCTGCAGGCCATGCTTTCTTAACTCTCAAATAACCAATTTAAACATTTAATGCATTCCTCCAAAATTATATCCCCCATTCATGCCTTCCCTACGATTTCCAGCTGGACAAATTTCACAATTTTGGTTTTACGGTCCCTATATTTTGTCTAGTGGAAGCATTGATTTATCCTCAATACCCCTCTGAAATACTGGCTCATTTTATATATAATTAAATTAGGTAAAACTGAGGTAATAAACAACATTCTCCACCAATCGGGGAAGAGATACACGCAGATAACCGTACGTTTAAGTACAAAAAGATGATATCAAATTCTTCTGGTGTCCAACCTGAAAGTTACAAAAAGCTTTGAGCAAAAAACAGGGAGGTTTTCAATTGTGAGCCACGCAAATCTGAGAAGACACGTTTGTGTGCTGTTGTTTCCGCAGCGATCTGCATCCTGAGGGTCAGGTGAACAGGAGGTTGTTAAACGCAGCAAATATTCCTGCAGCATCGCTTGGGCTCAGCTCAACGGCTTAAAAAACTGTGAGGTCTCCCTGAGTTAGTCGCACTTCATCGTGTTAAGTCTGCTTATGTCTTTCTATAAGAAATCCACAGAAAAAGGAAATGAAGAAAAGTCTCACAAATATACAATTAGCTTTGGAGGAGCAACATCTGAACAGTTCCGTGATGGGAAAAATGAGCTACAGTTCAGAGGCTTTCTGATACATCTCGTCTCTCCAAATACTTCTGCTGCCGTGAAAGTCCAAATGAAATCTTGCACGGTTCAGAGATGAGCCAGAGGTGAGAAGGTTGTTGTGTTTGCAGGTAAGTGTGTGTGTGGGTGCTAGATGTGACACCGTTTTGTTGAGGTTGCATGGGCCACGTTTATAAAAATAAATGCAACTTTGTGAACTGTATAAAGTTGCATTATTCTTTATATCTGATTGACAGAATGTTGACATTTTAATCTGACAATTAAACCAATAAAAAACAGCAGACTTTATAATTATTAACATGTGAATTATGAAGCATCTTGCACTTGCAAATTGTATGTTTTTTTGTGTGCATTTAGCCACATATCTGCTATAAATTTCATAAAAGAGGCCCATTGTGTGTATAAACGATAATGCATAACATATGCATATACTCCAGTACTGGAAGAGGGATTGTGGGTATGTTTACTTAAGTGTGTGTGCAGGTCTCTGACGTTGGTTCCTATTTCAAACTGCTTGTCAATGTGAATGTGTTTAGTGTTGTTCTTGCTGGTGCTTGTTCAAGTGTGGACAGCACAAGAGTTAAATGAGTGCTGCCGTGTCCAAGACGTTTCTGTTGGGGTCCAGCGTTGCGAAGAAGCGCACGTCCCGGTCTTTGTCCATTCTCAGTTCAGACAGAGCCTCCTTGAGCTCATCACAGTATGCACTGCCTGGGTCTTTGAAGTACGCTGGGATCAGGGCATACGAATAAATGGTGATCAGAAGTAATGCTTAACCAGTTAAACTCAAATCCCATACAAATGCTGCTAGTAATGCTAGTTTGATTTCATGTGTTGACCGCAATAGTTACCTAACAGATGAATGAACTGGTCAAAACATTTAACTTAAATGAATATCTGTATAAAAACTCCCATATATTATGTGTCAATATCTCTTACAGATGTGTACAAAGTGTCATCTGTATGTAATATGCATTTTGCTCACATTTTTCCAGCACGCTTTGTCGTAACGCCTTGGCCACAAGCACACGTACATTAGGCACAGGATCTGAAGAGAGACTCAGAAGACTGGGCAGAAGATGCTGGGCAAACTGGTCCATGGGCATACAGTTTTCCTCCACTATTGCCTGCACAGAAACACAAGAAGGTTTGCCAAACGTTTCAAAACAAATTTTTTAATGGTATTCCAAAGTATTTGAGGAGCTCATTGGTAGGTTGTCCATGAGCAGGGTTATGAACATAAGGCTAAATTTTACCTGACAAATGAATGCAAACGCCTGGCGTCCAACCCATTTGGGACAGTGGCAGAATTTCATAATGAGCTCATTGATGAAATTAAGAGCCAGGTCATGAGCTCCACAAGCATACAGCTTCTGCAAGATCTCCACCACCTACAAACAATGAAAGTTCCTAAACAAGCAGATTCTGAAACATTCTGACCTTGTTTAAAGAAGGCCTTTTATTCCCATTTTTAAACAATGTAATATAAGTCTCTAGGGTCCCCAGTCTGAAGTTTCAGCTCAAAATATCCCACCGATCAGTTATTATACGATGATCTAATAGCCCATTTTTGAGTGAGAGCAGAAACATGCTGTTTGAATGTGTGTGTGTGTGTGTGTGTGTGTGTGTGTTTGTGGTGGAACTTTAAATGCAGATAAGTTGCTGCCCCCATCCAGAAGAAGGCTCTGAGCAGGGTTGAGCAGCTTGTGCATCATCAGATACACACATTTATGGTCAGACACTCGGGCAACAACAAAACTAAACAAACAGAGCAGCTGAAGGCAGAAAGCTAAAAACAACACGGCCAGTGTAAAGCTGCTGCCATGTTGAAAGCGGGTTTAAGTAGAAATGACTCACCAGCTTATAGGAGATCCACCGCACCTCAGACACTTTGTCAGAGCAGAGGTTGAGGGCGATCTGTCTGAGGTAGTCATACACATCGTTGTGGCTGTACAACTCAATGATCAGGATGAGCTGTCTGGATGCACAGACAAAAACACATGTGAATACCAGAGGAGTGAGATCACACTGAAGAGCTTTGTGAGTGAGGCAGAAGAACGCTTCAATGAAGAAGTGGAATGTTGAGCGCTTACTCTGCTAGCTCGTAGCGGAACCTCCAGTTTCGGCTGTTGTCGGTCACCATGAACTCCTGTAGCTGGTACAAATATTCCCGGCGTTTCTCGGCATGAAGCAGCTGTGAAAGAGGCCACGGAAAGATCAAAGTATTAATCCCAGAGCGATTTCCATCTTTTGATATTGTAGACGGACCATATCAGGGTATAATGAGGACAGTTAAGATAAAAATAGATCAACTACTTTTACAACAAGTGAAACACCGAGTAGAGAAAAACAGGTTTGGGAGGTTATCAAGAAAAGGGACTTGTTACAAAGCTAAATTTCTTTTTACAATATATTTGCATTGCCCCAGTTATATCAAGAAACCAATTACAATGGAGTTCCAGATAACTCTTACCTTCAAGAAGTCATAGAGGTGTTTAAGGACCCCTATTCGCACCTCATCCAGATCTTTGAGGAAGCCATTGAATATTGGCACCAGATCAGCTGCGGTCAGCTGATCACCCAGAATCACGGCCAGCTCATGGATGGAGAATGCCAGCGTCCGACGCACTTTCCACTGTCAACAGATTCAACTTCATTTGATGACTGTAAATGACACTCATATCGCCAAAATTATTATGTCTATACATAAAAGATGGTACATGGAAAGTTTAAGTTCACAAATATCTGAAGCTTAAAGCTGCAATCCGTAACTTTCAGCTTTTTATCACAACTTTCAGCTTTTTATTGGAAGGAATCTATTATTTACAATATAATAGATTCCTTCCAAGCTGTAAATCTATCCATGTCAAGCAAATACCAAATTATTGTAGGTCAGTATTAATGTAGGTCACAATCTAAACGGTTTAATAATGGCAGTCTTGAGGAAGTTTCACCTGTACATCTGTAGCGAGTGTCTCGTATGTGTCCTTCAGGCAGTGCCAGTTCTGTCTGCCCAACGTCAGAGCGACACCTGGCAAACTGAAAGCACAATGTTTGGCGATCTCAGTGTCCACAGTTTGAGCTCGAGCTGGGTCTGTCATGGACAGATACTGGTCCAACAACTGCTGGGGAATTACATTCTGAAACAAGAGGATATAAAGTATGACTGTTAGAAGATATTTCAATCTTACTACATCACAGGGTCATAATTGGTTCTAAACTGGGTGCTTAAATATACTTCAGTCTGCAAAACTGCACTAATTCTGTTTGTGTAATGTGTGTGTGTGTGTGTGTGTGTGTCAGTTTAATGACATATATTGTTACCTGAACTTTAGATTTCTCTTCTTCAGAAGCTTTTGTGATGTCAAAGTCTTTGTCTTCCTCCACATTTTCTATTATGTCTGACTCCTGTATGCAAACATGTTTAAAGATCTCTATACTGTATAGTACTGCACATTACATATTACAGTTAGAAGATGAGAACTTTGATACAGCACTCTGTCCATACTGGCAAATGTAATCACATGCAACTTTGGTCTTTAGCTCTTGAATTAGCTAACGTATAGGTTATTTTGCAGAATGTCACAACATTTAAGTCATAGAATTCAGAGCTTTCTTAGAATTTCAGAAACCTGTAGCAAATTATGACACTGAAGTTATTGTCTTACCTCACTGCTGGGTTCAGAATCATCTACCAGCACCGGTGAAGTAGAGGGTGAGTCTGAGATCTGTATGTCTGTCAGTGAAAGTTCACTCATGGCACTGAGCTCATCAGATGTTGGAGAACCTCCAGAACTGTTGCTGTCGGATAAAGAGTCGTCTGCATCTTCTGTTTGACTCTCTAACTGAGCTGCTTTCAGTGCAGCAGACAGCACGCTCACTTGGGCTGTAATAAAATTACAAAATGCTTAACATTTAATTTAGGCCCACGGCTAACGCTGCATTCTACATGCTAATCCACTGCTTACCTTGAACATCAGGATCATCTATGTGAGGTTGAAGGCAATCCAGAACCTTCTGGATCTGGGAGCTGGTGGCCGGTCCTTGAGCATCTAAACTTGGTGGCTTTTCTTTCGCCTCACCTTCTGCCTCCCTCACAGCGGCGGCTTCTTCTTCTCCTACTTCCTCCATTACCACGTCTGTTTCCTCCTCGTTCTTCTCACCTCCCCGCAGCAGTTGGAGGTCTTGGGTGATGTCAGGCAGTGGGGATCTCCAGTAGTTGAAGGAGTTGTACATTGTGCAGTCATCCATCTGCTGGGCGATGCTGTTATCCTGGGGGTTGGTGGACAAATGATTGGTGGGATTCTGGTGATCCTTTGGAGGTTCTGATAGTGTTGCTGTAGTTTCAGAGGTGTGTTGTAGCTGGTCTGAATGGGGCTGAAGCTCTGAAGAACCATCACTGGAGGCACTGCTGGAGTTATTTGAATTGCTGGTGGTCATCACTTGGTGGTGGCTATAAGGTAAAAGATGCTCAGTTCATCCAGAATTTATTCCAGATTCCCAATAATATCCAGATCCAGATTAACCACATGCACTTACCTTTCTGACGAGCTCTTGGATATCTCACAAAGTGTTCCGTCCTCACAAAAGTGTAGTCCTGTGATCGAAGGATTGGCAAACGTGGAGATAAAACGACCCAGAGACTGGAACGCAGCCTGCCGTACCTGCACAGTAAAGAAGATCAACACGTGCATTCTCTTAGAAATTTGTGGCTCTCTGGAATCCTTCATTATGATTGGTCAATTACAGCATTCTGCAGTCAACGCTTGTTGCATGGTGACCACTGAACTGGGTCTGGTTTCCCAGGCAACCAATTTCCTACATAGTTGTGCTAGTTTTATTTCTCTTGTATCAATATGGTCTCTTTCTTCTTACATAAAAGAAACAGCTTAAATCATTTAAATTTATTAATTAGCCAGATGAATACGTGATACTTTACCAGTTCAGCTACAGATACAAAATCATTTAGTAGTCATTATCTTAAAAGATACCTGATCATCTTGTGTGGTATTATTTTGTAATAATGACTGAATTCTCTAGGTATTTTTGCACAGTCTACAGAGCTGATCACATTTACTGATTTGATCAGTTCTCACTACAGGTTGTTTGTGTATTGTGTGTGAATTTTTTGTGCATCTTGAATGACTGCACATTGTATTTATTTGTTTATGTGTTACCAAATGTAGTTTAAAAAGTGTGATTTGCTTTCTTACCCAGCGTGACTGATCACTAATGAGGTTGATGAACAAGGGGGACAATTTAGTGCGTCGCACCTCTGGGGAAGTGCAGTTTGAAACAACCATGAAGCACTCGGCACAGGCTTTTCTAATCCCCCACAAACTGTCTGAGCACAGGTCGAAAAATTTAGCCATCTGAAAAAAACAGAACAACCCATGTGAACAAATCTCTTACATACGGATCTGGTTTAACAAAGATCTCAGCGCAGACCAAACATACTTTTTATTTTTAAAGACCAAATTATTGAAAAGTAAAAAAAACATGGGCCAAAATGAATCTGTCACTGTTGAAATTAGTAAACAGCAACTCCTGCTATCAAACACAGAAGCAAGGCTGTGGTTCTCACCAATAGCTTTTCTGTGGCTTCCTGGCCAACAGTAGAACAAAACTCGCCAAAGTTTGCTGCACAGACCTGATGCATAGAAAAAAAGAATTGTAACAGAGTTAAGACATTCACAATGAGCTCTCTGTTGTGTTGCAAACAGGGGCGTGTTGCAACCTGCACGAGTTCTTCTTGCAAACCCTGCACAAGCTGCAAAAGTAGATTAACATTCTTAGCTACTTTATTTTTAATCAATGCACACTTAAGCTTTACTACTGCGATTATTTAATAATAGTGACACACATCCAACTTAGTTATATGTATCTAATGCAAAGGCATTTATACAATGTATAATTCATAGACACTTTTTGGGGCTAATAACAGTCCCTAATGCAAAACACACTTGTATGTCTGTGAAATTAGCAACTCTGAACCATGAAATATCAATATTACAGTACTGAAATAATTGAAATATTACAGTGAATAATTACAATATTTACAGCAGTAAATCTTAATCTTTTTGACATCTCCATTGTCCACAACAATATTTAAAGCCTCCCCTAACAATTTATATATATGTTATAAACAAATAATACAACACTAAGAAATATCTTGAATTTAAGTTGTTGTTTTCTTGTTATCTTGAAATTAAGTTGGTTTTTTAATGCTTGTTTGTCTTTGTTTAGTCTTATTTTAAATAATAAGTCATATTGGGGCCACCCTGGAAGATTTTGAGGCCACTAGTGGGCCCTGGACTGAAAAACACTGGTTAACATCAGATGTCAGATTAGCACATTTAATGATAAAAGCACGTATCGTTACCTTGCGGACTTGAAACAGTTTGGCATCGCCGCACAGCTCACAGAATCTCAGCAGAAGCAGGTGTTTCACAGTGTCTCTGGACAACATGCTCACCACCTTACACATGATCTGCAACACATCATGTTACCCATTATCAGCAGTTCATCTCAACCCTGCTGAACAATGAACACCATCACAAACGCAGGTGTAAAGATTCCATCACGTTACAACAGGAAACATAACTGGCATCTTAGCTCCAATCTCTCCCACCACGGCTTTTGAAAGCACATGGTCTACATAGAATCATAGAATGAGTTTGGTTACTTTCTATAAAAAAAAGTGACATGTATTTGTCAGTTATGGTTACCCATAACCGAAATGTGACCTTTGCATTTAACCCATCCTTTGTGAGGTGTGAACACACACTGCAAGTTGTGAGCACACACACACACACCCAAAGCAGTGGGCAGCTATCCCTGCAGTGCCCAGGGAGCAATCGGGGGTTAGATGCCTTGCTCAAGGGCACTTCAGTTGCTACCTGCTGGAGCTGGATTCGAACCAGCAACCTACTGATTACAAGCCAGACCAGTAGACCACAACTCAGATACCAGTAATCAGAAGTATATCGTTTTTCACGTGAGAGCAGCTCACCGCTACGGCCTCGATCTTGTAGTCATCGTCACTGCTGGGTTCCGTGAGCTCCAGTAAAACAGGACAGACTCTTCTCTCCATATCAGCCTTACTCATCAGACCCTGTTCAAGCAGGACCAACAGAGCAGCCTGGCTTGTCTTTCGCACCTTCCAGGAAAAAATGTATTAGTTACATCAAAAGCTAATCTAATATTCTTTTCGTGAATAACTATTATGGTGGCACATGTTCTAGGAAGATTCAAAATGGTATTTTTGCAGGCGTGGGGTTAATGGCATTGCTTGGTTTTAAGAACATTACTCAAACATTACTTTAAATATGTAAATGTTCCACTAGCAACTTAAGAATAATGTTTTTGATATGTATGTTATGTTAATAAACTATTAACATTTACTGCAAGAATGTTTTTGGTAAGTCTGAGAGAACGTTCCCTGTTAGCTGGGCTATTTCTTTAAAGTGAAACTTACCTGGTTATTAGGATCTGTGAGATAACGGACCACAATAGGTACTAGGTACCGTGAGAAGGCTTCTGGGAAATTGGGTCGATTTTCATGGAGGAACATGGCAATGTTTGGTACCTGTTCCATCAACTCGGCTCTCACTGTCGGTTCTATAACGTCACCACACAAACGTTGTAACACACAATAACACAGATACATGACAAATACAGTCAGAAGTCTTGCACACCTCCATCCTCAGACATTCTGGCAACCGTTTCCATGACGCTGATGAAGTCATTTTCATTATCGCTGAATTCCCGCAACACATCTAACAATCCACGTGCCACAATTTGCCTAAAAAACAGACATATTTAAAATATTAGATCATATTAGATCAGATGACTTACCCCCTCAAAATATATAATCACAAAACTATTTTATTAAATTACAGCCGATTTTCTGAATACCAGCGTTTTTTTCCAGAATATATGAATAAAACACAGAACTTCCAAATACACAGACCTGAAACTACCTAAAACACAGTCCAAAAACCACATGAACTTCTACAATAACAAGTTTGGCTCTCTTCAAGTTTTTCTGGTCCAACAGTGAGAAACCAAGTCATATCAGGTTTGTTTTAAGCCCCAAATTTTTTAAATAACGCTCCACCATTGTGCCATAAAAACTTATTCCCAAATTTTCTGCATCAAATCTCGCCTGTTTGCAAGAGATTCATACACGACTGACATATAAAATTTTACGCTGCTCTTAAAAACATTGAGCATTGCATGATGGGAAAACGTCTCAGAAAGTCACACATGTACAGTTGTGTCCGATTCAGACCCCCACATTCATGTCTCACCTGTTGAAGACATTTTCACTGAATGCATATTTCTCCAGCCGACCCAAAGGGGTGAGATTATCCTGGCCTGCATCCAAAAACGCTGTTATTCGAATCCCATCACACTCTGAACTGTAGTCATCGAATCCGACTGCAAGACAAATTTATAGACATTTCACAACAACGGTTAATGTAATGTCCAGCCTGTTAGTGGAGCCCCATGGTGGTATTAAAAATGCTTTCCTTCAAATTCAAAGCAGGAATCGCTCTCTAAAAGCTGGAGTGATATGGAGTAACCTTACAGATTTATTTACAGCCTAATCCGTTTAAATGAAAAACATTCAGCTTTATCATTCTTCAATCTGAATACTTTAGAAGCTAATAGCACTAGGAGTATATAGATCCAGGTGTAATATCATTCCACTGGCTCTATGATACAACAAGACCAGGGTTTCCATTACATGTGGTTTGGTTCTGTCATCAACGAGGTAACTCATTATACTTCAAGCATATAGTGTACCAGAGGCAACCCTAAGGAACAGATACACACAGCTGAATATATGCATGTTTTTTTTGTTAGATACTTACAGTCATCCAAATCATCATGGCCATCTTCAAAATATAAAGACAGACCTGGAGAAACATAAAAATTATATATAAATGACAGTATCTTAGCATGCTGCTATCACACAAGAGGTCGTACTGTGTCTCAAAACCAAAACTGCTAGTAACATTTTAGGAATAATTATGAGGAACTAAACTAAAAACGAGTCTTTAATACCCAACATTTCTTTGCTTAGTAGGCAGTACACTAGATTCTGACACACCGCTTTGGCATGTGTCGTAGTGTAGCTACGTATCCCACTAAACTGCTGTCAACTAAGGTGACTTAACTGAATAACTCGCATACTAAACAGTGAAACTGTCTTTATATCCAAACCTTGTAGTATTAAACACTTTACAATATTTGTAAATGGTGACCAGCCAACCAAACGTGTTATCCGGAACAGACCCCCTAATCTGGGTGGCTAACAAACTGACAGTCAATGTCCTGTCAACTCAACCGTACCATAATTCACATTTTGGCTAGATTTAGAAAATAAATGACATTACAGAGTGTGTATTTTAACACATTTAGTCTTACTGGCCAAAAAGTAGCTCTTTATAACAGCACTTTTCGTATTTTTCACACTATGTCCTACACTGTTAGCTTGACTAACTCGCAACTAGTGTTAATCCGCCTAAAATATCACCGCACTCATGACCTTTGTTCTACAATACACCGCAAATATTAAACATGTGTTATAAATCTTTAAAATACAGCTTTAAAGGAGCCGATTGTCTTTAAACCGCCTCGTAAATCGTTAAATAAATGTATTTTGGGCACGTTACCTGCCATCTTGATTTACAGCGAGGCTGTCACTCCACTTCCTCAAAGATTTGTAGCTCTTATTTAAATTCCTGCATCTGTATAAAGACTAACTATTAAAAACACGAAGAAACTCATCAAAAAACAACAATTTTATCGCGTAAATTAACAGCAAAGAACCGAATCGCTCAACCGAACCTACTGCGACCGAGAAATAAGACAATGTCGATCACGTGACTCGTCAGCCGGAGTTCAAGATGGCGACCGGCGACTCACCGAGCAACTAATCGATCATTAAATTAACATTTAAATCTTTATTAAAATAATAAAAGCGCCAGAGTTATGTTACTACGCCACGTTTGATTATTATATGGTGCTTCTCGCTAAACACCGAATATCTGACACTATTGTGACGATACATAGATAGTTGTTGTTTTTTAGCTTACGTCAAACAAAAATAGTTGCTGATCAGCTTTATGAAACTGCCTGGGATGTTTGGAAAGTTTATATTAGTTTCAGGGTCAATATGTCGCTAAGAGAGCTGAAAGTGTGTCTTCTTGGGGTAAGATAACTGTTCACTTTTTTATGGCGTGTTGTTGAGGCGTTGGGTCGCATTTTTTACGGTTGATCGCTCTGTTGATGCTCGATCGACAGTGTGTTTATCCAAGTTGTGACTTGCAAAAAAGCATGTGGGTGGTTTTACCTGTTGTGCAAGATCTGGTCATCTTTAAATCGTGACGGTGACATTTGCGGGATGATGACGTAGTTGCTACCCGTTCAAGAGCGCATGTTAAATGTCTTGTGAGATGCACCAGGTTTATGGTACATTTTCACACAAGCATGCAGATTATAACCACTTTAATTGTCAGTTGCATCTAATTTAATGACGGATAGCATTTAAACACATGCCTTGATACGTTTATTTAGTGTGGTTGAATTGAATGCAGTCAAATGAAATCATCTTGCATAAGGATTGCATGTGACAAAGTTGTTTCAGTATTACTTATGTTAACCTATACTGGTAATAAACTAGGTATTGACTGTGCCATCTGTACATGAGTAGTCGAGATGACATGTTAGACGGTATCCTGACATGATGTACTTAAACTAAAACTATTTTAAACAATTTCTTTTATTAATATTACACATGCAGGTTTGCAGAATGTTTGAGCTGAAAATGGTTAAATGGAAACCAGGCACAAAATCTAAAATACACATTTTCCCTTATATATTCATAGAAAAAAGTTGTCTGTGCTAACATATCAATGATTTTGATCAACTGCCTTGTATGTATGTATGTGTGTATATCTATATATATTAAAATGAAGCTACATTATAAATATTTACCCATACAATGAGGACAAACGTATTATTGCAGTGGGTAAATATGAATTGGTTTAAGAGCTCTGTGTGATTTATCGCCTGGTTTTCCTCTTGTCTCGTAGGATACGGGGGTTGGAAAGTCAAGCATTGTGTGGAGGTTTGTGGAGGATAGTTTTGACCCCAACATCAATCCCACAATTGGGTAAAACCATTGCAAAACACGCTGACAGTTAGATTGAGTTTACTGTAAAGTTTCTTTTCATATTTTAAATAGTAAGTTTGGAACTCAGCAAGTCTTGGCTTGCACTGAAATTGAAGCTGTTCCAAGCAAACAAAACCGATATTTTGTGGTGAAATTTCCTCTTTGGAGGAGTTTGTGTTGGAAGGCATTATTGAAAACATAACCTTTTGTACTGTTTGTTTTAATAATATAATAATTTAGTTATGTAAATGTAAACATTAACAACTCTACCGAGGTCTGTGCATCTGTTCAACCAACATGCTGTTGTTATGGAAACAATCTAGTTTTGGACAGCAGTATTGATTTCAATTCTAGTGATGATTAAATAACTACTAATTTGATAATAGATTCTGCCTTTAAGTAATTGACCATTTTGATTGTATAATATACAATTTACTTTAGACTTACATAGACTTGCACAGATTCTAAGCTAATTGACCTCAGAATTACAGCAGAATTACATAAATCAAAACTGAATAACACATGACTGAGTGCCACATATAGGACCAGAACGGCACTTAACTGTTTTGTGTCAAAACAGTATACTAAAACAATATCACACAAACTGTTACAGCAGTATTGATATATAGTAATAATAACACAATCTTCCTCCTGTATCATTGATTTAGCATGTTTTTAAAATGATATTGACTGATCACATGGTCTTTTTTTCAGAGCATCATTTATGACAAACACTGTGCGGTATCAAAATAAGCTTCACAAATTCCTCATCTGGGATACAGCAGGACAAGAAAGGGTAACAGTTACACACACACACACACACAAACATTCAATCTGACACTCATTGAATTTACATTGAATTAATTTTCTGTGAATGTATATAATATCCCAACAGAGGGCAGTATTGCTTGCATTT
>JAZGTK010013981.1:0-14003 GCA_036877625.1 Ambastaia sidthimunki | reverse complement strand
TAATTAAAGCATTGATGAAGTCTAGTGAAAGATCAATTGCATTAGCTTCCAAGTCAAGGGCTTCCACAAAACACAAGGCAAACACAATCTTTGTATATGCTGTCACAATGAAGGTTATCTCTGTGGGCAATGGCAACCCAGGTGACAGCTATTTCCCATGATGCTGCAAAAGCAGTCAAGCTATCAATCTTGCTGTCAGCTGACCGCTGGTTCCCATGGTTCCCCCTGCTGCCACTCAACAGCACTGAAAGCCTCTATTATCTGGCGGGGCTGGAAAGAACTGCTTGGGCTTTGATAAGCTATCACTGGTCTCAGGTGAGAGCTGCTTAACAGCACATCAGGACAAACACAATGCCTGGCAATGAAACAGCCCATCGTTATCAACCAAAGACTGCTTAAAGCCACTGTAGTTTAATTACGCAGATGCTCTTAACACATTTACATATGTGGATAATCTGAAGCGATCATTTAATTTATAAAATCTCATTACAATCGTATTATTAAAATACATTTTTATGAAATTTATTTTTAAATCTATAAACTAAGTGGATTACCTGATAATTTGTCTTTGCGTTCATATAAATATAAAATTTCCATAAGTTTAAATAAGTGTAAATACCACCATCTTGTGTACAAACACCCCCCACAGTATAGAAACATGACATCTAACAGTGCTTCCAGGTTGGGTGTCACGGATCGGTCAGGCTCTCTCCCCAACCAATCACAGCGTTCCCTCTTACCAGAGTTCTAATCACCCGCACCTGTTCCTCATCACCCCAGTCATCATCCACCATTCATAAGCACACACCTCAGTCACATTCACTGTCTGGTCTCGTCAACACGTTACGGACTCTCCCTGGTTTCCTATGCACTTTACAAAGTCATATACTAACCTGTGTTACTTACCTGTGTCCCCCAGTCAAGGCTCCTGCAACACTGAGGTGTGTGCTCGTCTGTTCTCCTGGTTTCCACGCTCTCCGTCATCCTTCCCATCCTAGCTCAGTCTGGTCTTTACCATCAACTTAAGTCTTCATTACTCACCTGTTGAGTTACTCCAGTTTACTTACCTGCATTATTTCAATAAACCTGTCATTGTATCACTCATCTGTGAGTACGTGTTCTGTTACACTGGGGTGGTGAGTTTACTTCATTCAGCCCTACGACATCAGGTGTTGATGTCAAGGTAAATGCTGTTTTTTGACACTATAATAAATTGAAGGTTGGCTGGGGACACTATTTCATTACCTCAGGTGCCAAGGATTGTCGCAATACAGCAAAAACATTAGATTTTCTTATCCAGCAATTGTCATCCAGCTTTTCTAATTCATTTTTACCAGCTTCGGTATTGTACCAGTTTCCGATCATTATAGTGTTGATTGCACCTAGGAATTCTGGAAGCAGTCATCCAAAACAAAGGAATGATACTGGCAAATGTGCTCTGGAGGAACAGTGAAACAATCTTTTAAATGAGCAGAGACAGCACGTTAAGCACACTAGGCGAGGACAAAGCGACATATTCCATATTCAGTACGAATAATGCGTTTGCCACACGTGAACCACAAAAGGCGTCAAATAATTGATTTCTTTCCCCTGTTTTCTTCCAGTGTGAAATTTTCTTTCTCTATCATCTAATCTCGTCATATCTTCCACAGTCTGAATTACACTTTTTCCACTCTGCTGAGGCAAACGGTTGTTTGTTCTGCTAATTAACTTTATTACCCTGATAGCTCCCTACAGCCTTTGACGAAAACAATTACCATTCTTTATTTTTTTCGTCACTGGCAGAAAGACTATTAATTAGAAAAGGGGCCTGGTCTCTGCCATGTTCCCAAGCCCTTGAGCAGGATAGCATTACATTGTCAGTAGTAATTTAGCTCTCATCTGTCTCTGCTAATTATTGTCACATTCATCAAATTCATCAAGGAAAGTGCTCTCAGAAGGATTGCATATTTGCAGTTAATATAGCATAAACTGGTATTACCCATCACCACATTTGTGATGATGAGAGGGACAAAACTTATTCAGCCCTAATTAGAGCAAGCTGGGTAATTAATTATACATTCTGCCTTATTACTTCTGAGTCCCAGATATTGTTTGTGGAAAAACTAGAGAGGGAGAGAGAGGATATAGTGAGAGAAGCCAAGCAGCACAGAAAGGGTGGGTTGGGATTGAGAAGACCTGGGAGGCAATGTGTTTTGTCACATGTGCCTTGCCATAATTCCCACCTGACAAACGTCCGAAAATCAGGAGGAAATGACAACTTGTCAGCCGCTGAATAACCTGTGTAATAACCGTTTAATGATCAGCACCTGTGACAGGTGCATGTCGAGAGACGACCAAAGACAAACACAACTTAAAAACACTAACAAATTGGTCCTAAAAAGGCCCTTTACTTGAATTAAACGGCTTACAACATTAAGTCTACACTATAGAAGTGAAACGTTGCTTTGCTTGTTCATAGTTTGTTGAATTATTTTTAAATAAGACAAAAAATATAAAAAATATTCTTTGCTAACTCTAATAATGTCTTTAGGTGGCCTGCTGTGACCCACCTTTGCCCCTATGATCAAAGTTCTGTGTGTTGTGTGTTGGTTCTGTGTAAATGAAATGCAATTCTATGTAGCCTTAATATGATATTGCCATGCTAGAGCATAAATTGAAAATAAATTGAGGTTTATATTTGAAAGTATAATTTATGTCATATTTTCATCTTATGCTTCATATTTCCGTATTAATTTTATTTATTTTAACATTCATCTCAGAACACTGTTTAAGCAACTGTAATTGCTAAATAATATGGCACGCATAAGCAGCATTAAATTCTTTGTAAATACACCTTTAAACAATTACAAAAATATAGCATCATTTTCTGTAAAGCTGCTTTGAAACTAAGGCTGACATCGCAATGACAGGCAAAACTATTTCAGCCTATTTGCTTATTAGCAAACATATTTTATGTGACAAGGTCTTGTATGTTTCTTCTTGTTGGTAACTGGGAGTGACACTGTGTGTGTGTGTGTGTGTGTGTGCCAAACCCTTGTGGGCTCTACAGGGAACTGGCATTGTCCTTCTTTCAAATCCCATCTGTACCTTTCCTGCTAACGTTTCTCACCGTGCTACAATTACACATGACATATTTAATCACATCACACAGTCTCGCTTGGAGACTGTTTTTCATGGATCTGTATTTACTCATGAGGTCGATCCCGACCTGCCATCAGCTACTGTATCTGTCCTGAAAGGATGGGGGCCTTTTATCACAGCTCTCAGAGACGATAATGACACTGCTGTAGGTCTTATCCACTCCCGTATCAGATAACCAGATGAGGAAATACTGTACATAGTTGTATATCTCCCAAGAAACAATAATGAGTAAATAAGCTGTATGTTATTAGAACACATCTTCTTTGACTCCAATTTTGTAACTAATAAATTAATGTCCAACAAAAAACAACTAAAATCACAAAATTTAAAAACATAAACAATATAAACATTTGAGTATTCTTATACTTGTTCTCAAAAACACAATACTACTTTATTATTGCCATAGCAAAAAAGCTCATGTAAATAGCAACTATTTAATTCTATTCTGTTCTGTTGTTGTTACAATATAAGTGCCTAATTCTATTCTATACTATTTGAACTATTTACATTCTAGAAATATACCAGTAATATACCAGATGGTTTCTGTCAAACTATAAACCAACACTGATGGCCAAAAGATGACATGTCATGAAAGGAAAAAGAACTAAAAAATCTCAAATTCAGAACCAAAGATCTGAATTTTTAATCTAGAACACAATGGCGCACCCTTGAAACCTTATCATTTCACTTTCAGTAAGTCAGCTGTCTGACTGCGAATAAAGTCGCAGTCGCATAGAGTGGATAGTGTCAAAAATTGGATCAGAGCTAATATTCATTCATTTTTATCACCAGCTGCCAAAGGTCATCTGACAAAATAGCTGATGAATTTGAACCCCACAGATTTCATTTGCAATTTTAAATTTATCAATGCCTCCGAACCTGAGGTGATAAGGGTTTCTACCTATCGTAGCCTCTCACAAACATCAAGGATTGGTGTGAACCCACAGGAAAAGAAGGACCAAGTGAGCATTGTATCATCAGAAAGAAGGATAAGGTAAGATTTGGTGGAAGACAGAAATCATATAGAAAATATGGGGCCTCCCTGTATGGTTAAGTTCAGAAAAAAACCATTTGTGACAAGCAATCATGATCCGTAGAGCTACAAATAAATTATCCTTATATCATGTTTATGGGAATGAGAATTACACAGCATTTATTTATTGTAGATTATGACTTTTAACTTAAAACTATTAACTTATTCCATTTGCTAATTTGTTTTGGCACTCCCGCAAAATTTATTTCTTGTGACATTACAAAACCCTAACACATTTCCTAAAAAGATTGCTAATAGTTTTATTTTGGATCTGAATTTCCCACAATTCTTTCTGATGCGGTAACCCTTAAGCAGAATAGCATGCCCATTCTTAATGTGCCACTTCCTGGTTTAATACATTATCAAGAATTATTATCCCATTCAGGCAGCTTTGCAAGGGGATCCACAAAACTGTTCCATCAAATTCAATTTAGTGCTGGTTAGGAACAGCTGACTGCCATAGAAATAAGTCGGTGATCCGACAGGAGGTTCGAATGAATGGGAAGAGGCTCTCAAAGACTCTTGGAAAGCCCTCTGTGCCAGAGAAGGAATGAAAATCACGGAGAACAGCTGTGACTAATACCATCTTGTAAGTGCTAGCCCCAAAGAAAACGTAGTGTGCTTCAGAACAATTCCCAAGAGCACGGAAGAGAAGAACACAGGGAAGAGGAGATTTTCCTCAAAAGTTTTAACGGTACGAGGTGTACGATAATAGGCCTGATTGGAGCATACTTTGAATTTAAAGCCAAATAAATTGCATGAGAGGCATACCACATCGGAATCGACGGCAAAACAAATAAATTTGGCGGTGGTTGTTTGGTGTTAAACATTACATGATGAATGCTAGAAAAACCTGATAGACTTATGGCAAAATGAGAGCATTATTCACTGTGACTAAGAAAACTAGCTGTAATATATCTTCATTAGGTTCATACAATGCTCAACTGTCCTTAGTGATGTTTTATAGCATGCAAGGCCTTTAATAAAATAATCATTGCAGGTTCCAACAACATTATTATTCGTCAACTAAAAAGTAGAAGAAAGGGCTTGCGTATACAGATATCAAGACATTGGAGTGTAGAAAAGGGGGCTGGGTAAAGATCATGCAAATCCAATTGTTTCTGTTGGCTGGATGAGTAAAAGAAGACTGTATATGTGTGAAGGTGTATATCTGTGTGTATCCTCAATGAACGCTTCATCTTCCACAAGCAGGAACAATGCAGACGGATGCAGCGGGAATCTGGGACACATGACAAGTGTCTTCATCCTGCATTAATTGCTCAAATTGAAGCAGTGCCGCATCTCTCCAACCTAGACGTTGCTGTGAGTTCCCTTTGATATGATAATGGCATGCTTCTTAGCGGAGGGAAATGCAAATTGCAGACAGTAATTTGGTGGCATGCACCTGCCGACATGGCACTCTCTCCCTCTCTTGCCAAGGCAGCGGCTTCATCCACGCACACATAAGTGGCCCACCGGTGAAAATACACTTGCACAGTCCGCATTACAGACAGATGCTCCCCTCTACAGCCATTGTACAGCTGCTTAAATAGAACTTGACACTAGCACACAAAGATTTGCTAATAATCAGTCAACATTTTGCCTGGATAATTCTTGCATTTAAATGGATCCTGGATTGAGCTACAATAACATAGAGGCTTGGCCGTCAAATTAAAATTTAGATTTCAGATGACATCAGTGTTTTAGGAGGTCATGTTGCCATTTTCAAATTAAACAAAATGGCCAACCAGTTTGTAGTAGTAACTTTAATTATATAACCATGAAATTGCTTTGAATCTGGCAATCTTCCCACTAAATACCTAATCCATCAGTCTGGTGAGGTGTCACTGTCTTAATTGACCGACTATAACTCATAACTTTGATTTGAGACAGGCTGATGAAACTAGACTTTTGTGCTCTGATATTCAATGCAGTGATAACTTTCCCCCTTTGGTGGGAGACATCACAAGGGGATGACGTAAAAGGTCTGTCTGCCACTGACTAACACCCGAACAAAAGCCCTGCTTTACCAATGACTGGTTGACCCGCTCAAAACCTCAGGAATGCTCTAGATCTGCAGAGCATTTGATGAACGTAAAGGATGACAGGGCATTTGGGCCAGTTTCTCTGCAACAGCTCCTTCCAACTTGGGGCTTCCAACACATTTTTTCTTGGCGCTGATGGTGGTGAGGTCAAATAAAAACTGAATTGGATGTGTTGATGGGAAGGAGACAAGTGGAACTTACTGGAAACAGTGAGTCAGGCAATGTGCTCTCGTGCATCAGCTTCTAGTGCCAGCTCACTGACCTTTCAACCATACCCACATTAGACCAGTTTACGCATGCCTGTACATACAACTGAGATTTGTTCCATATCTTCTCTTCTGTAACATCTACAAAGTGTGAATGATGCTTGCCCATGCAGAACAAAGTGGGTGAATGCTAAGACATTGCAATGTACTGAGCTACAGCTGTGTTCCTGTAGCTCAGTTGGCAGAGCATTGCGTTAGCAGCGCAAAATTATGGGTTCGATTTCCAGAGCGCACATGTACTGATAAAATGTATAACTTGAATGTACTGTAAGTCGCTTCGGATAAAAGCATCTGCCAAATTAGTAAATGTAAATGTTGTGGGTGTTCCTGTAGCTCAACTGGTAGAGCATTGCGTTAGCAGCACAAAGGTTGTAGGTTCGATCCCAGGGAACACAAGTACTCATAAAAAAATAAAAAAAATAATGTATACCTTGAATTCACTGTAAGTCGCTTTGGATAAAAGCGTCTGCCAAATGAATAAATGTAAATGTAATGCAATGTAGTTGCTAGGGTGTTGTGGGTGATTTCAGAGCATTTAGGTAGTTTCTAGGCCTAAATTAAAAGTGATTAAGCAAGTGTAACAACATGCTGCATATAACATGACTCAACATGTTAACCTTTCTGGGGGGTCACTGAGTGAATCAGCCACTGTCATCATCTATTAATAGTGGGCGGGATTAATGTGGAATTATGTCATAATGAGTTTGGACCTGGACTGAACACTTTTTTTTTAAATCAGAGCTAACAATGTCAGCCACTGAGAACCCCCCCCTCAAACAGCAGCCAGTATGAACATTAATAAGGACTGAACTGTGTCCTAGGTCACGACAGTGCTTCAGCTGTACTCAGATCATTATCAGTTCTGATGCATACTGCCCTCTATGGCCTCATTAGAGAAATGTTTGTCTGCAAACACTGCAGATCAACAATTGTTCCATTGTACCATTGTATCATGCTTTAATGTCACTATAACCACCAGTATTGAAACAAATGTATGTGAGGCAATTCAAACTGTCTGCAAAAACATATGGTACATTAGATTACGTTACCCAAACAATAGGAAAGATGAATGTTTAGGGCTGGGTGGTATGATGGAATATACTATGGAACAACAGAAATCAAACAACTGTTATTCAGCTATCCAAAATACATGATGGTTATGTAACCGTGACGTAATTTGATGATCAAACTTTCATTGTGGCAGCGTAACTACACAGAAAATTACTAAGTGATAAAAACTCTGTACTATTCAGTACTATTCTAATTCAAAATACACATCTAGCCACATGAACGTGTTCTTGCTCCTTCCCTATTATCAAGGATTTATGGGGAGATGACTTGTGTGGACTTTAGACAGCCTTGTTTCCCAAAATACATTTCACCTCAACCACAATCGAGAGGAAAACCCACATAATGTTCAAAATACTACTGTTGGTGTGTCACAAAATGTTGTTAAAAAGTTGTTTTGGTGAGAATATGGTTGTTTAAACTTGAAATCTGTGGTGGATTTATAAAAATAGTGGCTAATTTAAAATTTGCTCTGACTTTTTTTGCTGTATGTGCACAATGTGTGCACAAAAAAAAATCTTGCTTCTTCAGACAAAATCTTTATTTAGTGTGACCCCTCTTGGCAATAAGCATCTTGAACTCCTAGGGAGACTGTCCTGAGATCATTAGATAAAAATTAGGAATTAGGGATCCATTCCATTTAGGTTTAAGAGAGCCAGTTCCTGCTATTACTCAAGAAAAAGGGAAGCTCACACTCAATATTTGCCACTTCAGCCAACAGAAGCTGTTTTTTATGTCTGATTTTTTTCCTGTGTTTTTAATACGGCATACACATTTTTTGAATTTTCTGATAACATTCTTTGTTTGTATTCTTTATCTGTATACTAAATAATAAATTGACTGAAAAATAATTATATATGGTTATCATACCATTGCTTAAACACCATTGCTGAAATCTAATGCACAGTGAGCAACTGGTTTGCAGTCACATGTATATATGGGCTATTTTACAACATATTTTCAAATGTGGCTTATCTAATGAGACTGTAGAGTAGGATTATAAAGTTGTTTATAAAGTTTTATAAACTTTTAGTTTATAGTTTAGTTTATAACTATTTTAAGTCAATGTTCTTTTAACTTAATGTTACATAATAATGTTATATACTATGAAGCTGTCTTTGCACAGATGCAAAGACAAAAAATGTAATTTAATTTTATTTATATAGCGCTTTTTTACAATGTTGTATTGTTTCAAAACAGCTTTACATACAATAAATAATACAATAATAAAGATAAAAATACAACAAAAATAGAACACAGAAAACAGGAAAACTAACTGTAAACTGCAAACTGTATTCTTTATTATAAGAACTAATTAGAGATACTAAAATTGTAATTGGTTTATTACCTGTCATAAATACCTGTCATTGCATGCGAAGGTAATGTATTCAGACAGCCTACTTAAACAGTCTACTTTTGAGACTATTCATCACTTAGTCAATTAACATGATAGATGACAGGGTAAATCTTTTTTTAAATAATCATAACTTATTAAATAATAAATTTTTTAGATTGCATCCAAAAAGTACCAAATAAAAAACAATTTTTGGATTATCCAAAAATAGGTGTGGTTATGATCATTACAACATTTCTTTGTTAATTAGCCAGCAAAATAACAATGTCATTACATATACCATAACAATATAAAACCTATACTACCAGTAAATAAAATTGAGTAAATAAGCCAATTTCAAATGGAGCCTACAACCTACCTGGCATAATTTTAAGGCATATATTTGATTCAAAAATAACATCTAATAATTATAACAAAAATAACAACCGAGTGTATAAACATAATGGCAGGCCCAGGGCCTGAGGTTCCATGATCGCCTCAGAGACCGCAATGCGCCAACCTAGCAACAGTGACCGTTTTTCTGGGGGTCAGGGTTTGACATTAACTGAAGTGTGGACTCAGACTTAATGGGCTGAGGGATGCGAGTTGGTAGCAGACTATCAAGACTGGCATAGCGCCCATCTCCTGCCCACATATGCAAGAGGGTCATTCCTGTCCCACTAGTCTGAATGAAAGGACTCCTTTCTCTTGACTGCAATGGCTGGCACGCTGCCCCTTTCAGAGCCCAAGCTGACAGTCACTTTGGACTAAACAAATTGGTACATTCTCAGAATAATAATTAGTGCAGCCATGAACATACTATTGTTTCCACTGCATAATGAAGGAACTGCCTTCTAACCACGTGATATAGCTGTTGCCTCCTTTTAAAAAAAATTAAGGGTTCTGTTCAGCTACAATAACAATACAATAACAAAGTAACAAATTCATTCTTGGTTACTGCAATACTAGCCAAAACAATTTTGACTAATAGAGCAACATTACATAACAAAAATAAGTGTAAATGTGTAAGAAGATGAAGAATTGGTTGAATATTTTTATTTAAATTTTATTCAATACATCTAACACACATAATACAGTGTGTTAGAATGCACTATATGGTAAAATACCATATGATACTTTAAGTACAATATGTTGTATAATTTAATGCATTATTGTATTATATGAAACATGTTATAATGACTTCTGTGAAATGGATTTAAAAATAGTAAAATGTGTTAAAAAGAGATGAGAGTGCTATATTTCTATTGGTAGGTAAAAGCCAAAATTTTAATAAACATGCAACAGACGTGTTTTATAGAACTTTGTGAATGACAAACATTCAAATATTTCCAAATTTCTGTGGAATTTAACACACCCAAATTCTGCATAAACTTTATATTCTGTCAATATTCCCTGACATGTTTCTGGTCACCCAGTCAACTCTAAACATCATCACTCACGTCTGGTTTCTGTTTCTATTTTTTGCTCCTAAAAGCACCTTTCATTTCACAAATTACATTGTGTTCTTATAAACTGTAATATTTATAATCAACAAGTAAATGGACAAATATGGTGAGATTTTAATGGATTTCCATCCATTAAAATGTTTACCTTGAAATCTGTAACTTTAAATATTCAGCTTTTAAAACTGAAAAATCAGTTGCAAAATTAATTTACATACCACATTCCAAGCAGATGTAGTCCAATATAAAACAAATGAACAAGGCAGTTCAAAATCTAAAGAATTAACAAATTTATGTTTTTTTAGTGAATGGATTTTTAAACAAATGATCAGAATAGCTGAGAATAGCTGATTGTTTGCAGCTTTAATATTCAAAATTCAAAGAATCATAAAAACTAATGAGAATCATTGTATCCAAGCCCTGAAATCTGCAGTTTTTTCCTTTGCACTGTTTACTTGTAATAGTTATCACACAGCTGAGTGCTAACATACACTGAGCTGTTTGAATTGATACAGATTTCCAATAACCATTTACTACTGACAAATTAAATGTGTTTGGTCTCCTAATGCATTACTGGAGTTTTGTGAAGACAACAGCTATAAACGACTCACATCCACACTCCCGACCTGAATGACACACAATGATGCTGTTTCCATTGAAAAATACATTTCCAAGATACTTGGAGATCTTCAACCCTGAGAACATTTTCCTTCTTTCTTTGCATTTCACAACTTACAAAAAGAACTAAAATCAAATCAGTCCCTCAAGAGCTTCCTTTGGAAATGTGATTTTTTTTTGGGGGAGGATAAAAGTGTTTAGGCAGGTTTTAATATGTTGCTGTTTGTGTATAAATTATTAGGAAGACCTAACATACCTGAATCATTTAACCAAAAATGATACAGCCCAGTTCTTTTTGTAAATTGGATATGAGCTATTTTCAACACCTCTTCAAACTCTTTGCCTCTGTTCATTGTGAAATGATAGTCTGATATTTGCAGTTCTGTGGTTTTTGGGAGGGAAAACACATGCAGACAGGTCAATGAGATCTATATATCCTCTACTATTACATTGACATATCACTAAGAAAACCACATTGCTCTGTTCCTCAGCTGTGAAAAACATTGTGCATTGTGGGGACATCTTCAGTGCTCACGGTTTAACAATGGTATTGGCCAAATGTAGAAAGTTAATTAAAAGTCTGGGAACAGCAGGTCGCCCCCATCTGGTAGACTTACAGAAGGCAGCAGAAAGGATTTGTCATGGGTGAATATCATAAAACCATATCATAAAATCTTGTCATATTTCAATCCAAAATTCAAAGAGAGAAGAAATTATATTTTTGCTTTAGGAAATTTTTACATCGAGACATATTTACATTAAGACTTCTTGCACTGTAAAATTAATGTTGTGATATTTGCGCACGTTTCATCTAACTCTGATACCTAAATAAAAAAAGAAAAAAATATTCAGTTCTGTAATGTGGGAAAACAAAACACTGGTACCGTTTAGATAAAACAAGGTATTCATACATCAAGACATAATACATTTTTCTGCTTTGTGTGGTTAAATCACAATGCAAAAAAATCATAGTCCTTAAATCAGGTTATTTATCCAAGACATAACTTTTTTCTTTTAGATTTTAATGTACAATATGAAAAAACTTGTTTTACTTTCATTAATTCAACTACTAATATAATACACCATATACTATCACGCATCATCAGGTGTAGCCCTTTCCGTGCATGTTTGGAAGTTATTAAATTTACAAAAGGTGTTTTAAAAGGTGCTCTTGTCTTTATTGGAAAAGAAGGTGTCTCTTGTCCTTAATGGAAGGATTTCCAATAATCAGCTTATATCAACAAAATTTCACCTGAACATCCTATACTTCTCTGATGAATTCAGGAGTATTGCATTTAGAGAGTGGGGGAGAGGTGGGGAGTAGTTATAATGCTTTAACAAACAGAGACTAATTAGTGTCATTTGAACACAGCCTTCTATCCTTGCAGTTTCTTCTTTCCATGCACCTATAGATTTTAAGAGTTCATAACTGAAGCAAATACTGTCTTCCTTGTGACAGTCTGCTGAACCTCTCGATGCACTCTATAAAAGAGGTCTCCAGCACCCACCTTTACAAAAAAAATCTAGAGTTTATGGGGCAAAGGTCAAAAATAAATTATTTTTAAATTAAATTAAATAAATTTTGGGGGAGTAAAATAATTCACATTCTTTAATTTTCTGAATAAAATGGACAACCATTTCAGGCTGAATAATTGTTTGAACCAAGGATTTTATCATTAAACCAGAAGGGCTGGCAAATCCGGGGTCATGCTGGGGGTTGATTAGGTACGAGGAGCACAAAGCTCTCCTCAGTCGATGGCATTGAAAAGAAGCAAGTAATTTAGATTCAGAATTGGTCTAGGGGCTGTGAAGCTTGCTCCATTACCAACCATTTTCAATTTCAGCTTCACAATAAACATCAGGCTCAGCGAGGAAATTAGAGCATTCAGTAATGTACTAGAGGAGATAGGTGAGCCACGACAAGCTGACACAACCTTCTGAAGCCTGTCTGAAAGAAAATCCTTGAGATCGCACTCAAATTTGACTTGTATGGACACTGTGTGTTCCTTGATGTGTTTCCCCCACTGAATGACAAGATGTGATAGGCCTTGACTTGAGCTTTCCTGGAACAGGGCGAGAGTGACAGAAAATAACTGTGGTATGTATATTAAAAATAGTTATAATGTATAATAATTATGTATGTTAGTGACATACATAAGTGTGCATCTGACTGCTGTCTGACATTGGCAAAAGTTGGCAAAACTACTAAGAGAAAAATTCTATAGAATTTTATTCTATAGAATGTATAGAAAAACAATGACAACATTTAATTTTTTGTTGTCAAAAATGCAGAATATTGTTATTTTATCTGGTTAACCTGCTCTCACACATCTTCCTGCAGTTGCCATGTAATCCTAAAGAAATTCCCTATATCCAAATATGCCTATTTTCCTGCTTGTGAATCCCATGGACACTTTGCTGTTCCATGAGGCCACAGGACTGAAAATGTCAGGTCTAGTATGTATTCATACTATCCATCTGCAAATTGATGAGAATGTGCTGCATTGATGTTTGAGAATTCATTAAATTCAGTACATACTGTCACAGTATACACAATACATAGCACTTGATATACATAGCACATACATAGCACTTGATTAGCTAGGTGTGATTTATTAGGTTTAGACCTAAGTGAGAATGGGGGTTTAGGGTAAAGTTTGTTAAATTAAAACAAATACAAATGAGAAAACCTGATATTGAAAATTAAAAATGGCCATGGCAGTCAAAACGTTATGGACTTGCAGGGTAGATGACACACAAACAAAAGCAAGGCTATGAGGAATAGACCTGCAGTTTATTTTATGGGTTGCACCCATAATATCATAATATCAACTGGCAAAAAGTATAAGTATGATGCAAGTATAAATTGCCTTAACAGGATTCCCTGTTCTCGGTCAGAACGCAGTGTCCTATGTTAGTACCATAAGTCATATTGCTCTTGTGAATGCACATCGGAGACTAATATGAAAAAAATTCTCTTTGGGAATTAAGTACATTATGCATTATTAAGTACACACACTGAAGCTGAGATCA
>JAZGTK010013979.1:0-13663 GCA_036877625.1 Ambastaia sidthimunki | reverse complement strand
TAGATTTTAGAAAAGCTGTAGACAAAATCAATTCTGTTCATTTTACACTAAAATATGTGATTTGATGATCTTTAAATGCCGTCTGGCAGTTTTTAATCCAGGGTCAATGCCTCACAGATGATTTGCTGCCTTTTGTTTCTTTTATGTTTAATTTACTTAAATTGTGAATTGAAATTTTGCATTGTTGCAAAGCAGCTGTACAGAATTACAGATAGCACACTGTTAAACAGAGACAACAATAAGAACTAGAGTGGTACATTTTCTGAAGAAAATGTGAGTGGTGCTTCTTGTGGCAAAACTCCATGGTGATAATTAAAGACTGCTTGCCAGTCGAGACCACCTACTCGTCTCTACAATGTTCTGATGCCTCTTACCTTTTTCAATGAAAGTAAAGAGTGGGTGTTAGGGTACTGTAGCTGGTTGCTAGGGCATGGCTATGAAGTTGTAATGTCACCATTTGTTGCTGCTTGCATTTGTTGCTGCTGGCTAAGCCGAGCTATATGAGCTCAACAGCAAGTCTCTACGACATTCTGATGTGGAGCTATGACATCACAAAATTCAGCTCAATGTCTATGGAATTTTTTTGAACTTTTTTGAACTTTTTTTATAGACTTGAAAAACAAAACACCGCTAATAATAATAATATGCCATGGAAATAAGGAAAATGTAATTAGGAAAAATGAAAATGAAATTCTTAGTATTATAAAATACATGCAATAGTATTATTTCAAATATTCCATGTACATGATCAATACTATCTGTATGAGTAATTGTGTGTAGGATTTGAGACTGTTACGTTCATAGCTCTATTAATGTATGAAAGATGAACATTAGAGGCAGTAACTGTAATTGTCTTTGGGATTGTAATCAGATTGAAATATATTCATAGCACAAGCATGTGTGTGAGTTTTAATCTTATGAATGCTATAAATACGGGCATATTCATACATGTCAGTGATTTGTGTCTGATCAGAAGGTACAGTATATATCATGGGACATGTGCAGAAGGTGCAGTGGTACATTTACAGCCGGGCTCTCTGTGAACACAGAGTTTGTCAGGTGCACTCACAGTACGCTCCTCATTTCTTTGTATGGCCCAAATTCAATGTATCACTGCTTAGGTAGCGGAAATATTGGAAAATCCTGCAAGTACTAATTATTCAACACAGCTCAGCCATATATGATGGCCTACCAAAATAAAAAAAATAGTTTAAATATACCATTATACCAATACAGAACAGATGAGGCCTTATCTTACAAAATAGAAAAAAAAAATTGGAGAAAAAAAAGAAACTCTTAGACTGCATTAGTTGACATCTGCTGATTATCTCTGAACTTTCTCGTTAGTCACATCATGAGTCTTTATCAGAAAATGGCCATAACCTACTAACACTAAATGCAGACTAAGGTAAATAAGGTCTAACTAGCTGCAAATGTTTTTATTTAACTAGTACACATTAACTAGCCCACTCCTGGCTTAATCTAAACTCTTTCTGTGACAGCAGGTCATAGTGTCTAATATCTCTGTTTTCTTCAGCATTCTTCAGGAAATCCTTTCATGATTTCAGTATATTGGCTGAACATTGTAACTCATATTGTAAAAAATTGCCATTTAGTCATTAAGATGTTTCGCACAGCTTTTTAGCCCAAAACATTTCGAATTTACCAGGGTTTATGCAAAACCCCATTTTGAATAAGAAATGTTTTACTGATTTTTAAAATTAATTAGTAATATTAATTATATAATATAAATATTATATAATATAAGTTATATATTAGTTAAACATAAATTATTACACTGAAACTGAATGATATTACCAGAATTGCTACGGTTTTGTGTTTGAAATATATGAATGCAAACCTGCAGTGACGGGGTTGAAATTGTGTGCTCCAGGGTTGACTTTGCATTACATCTATGCATTTGGCAGGCGGCTCCATCCAAGGTGACTTACAGTGCATTTTTTTTATCAGTACAAGTGTTTCCTGGGAATCAAACTCACAATGTTGCTGCTAACAATGCTGCTAACACAAAACTCTACCAACCAAGCTGCACTTTTTGTTTAAAAGTGTTAATGGAAAAAAAAATGGTCAGGATTAGTAATGCAGAATAACTGCTGGTATTTTGCAGGCTTTACATGCATTAGGGGTAATACAAAAAAAGAATAATAAATAAAAAAGAATAATAAATACATTATTTATTGTAATCATTAATATTGGGTCTGGGAGTCTCGTGTGGTGGTCTTAATGTTTATATAGTAGTTACTGTAACTTTAAGCCTGAGGTGAGAAAGTACGATGAACCTGTAGGTGAAGTAAAAAGAAATTTTCTGGGCTAAAGCTTTGACTGTACTGAACGTACTAAATTATTAAAATCATTTATATATTGCAAAGCATTGCGCTATGCACGTTTGTGATTTTCCATATATCTTGCAGCCCAGTGTGTTTTTATATATTTTGTTTTTCAATCTGTGAGGAGAAAGCTGGTGTGTTTTCAGCAGAAATATTAGCCGCTCAATTATCCTGCCATATTTTTAACAAACCACATTTATTCATTCTGATAAATATTTAATTATAAATGCAGTATTGTTCATTGGTAGTTTATAATGCAATACCATGTCTATGTAGGAAATGGCTATGAATTCAACATGACGTGTTGTTCAGGAGAATGCAAACAACTGTCAGATATTTTCTTGAAGATTCATGTATGAGATGAATTCAGAGTTTGATCATCATATTATGGGTTTCCTGTGGCCATGTGGTTAGATTACATGTTATGGCACTTGTTCGGTCAGCCTCAGTTGTTCAGATGTTTCTTCCGCTGTGTGTTCAGCTAAAGCTGCTCTGCGTGTTTTTAAAAGTCGAGCCCGGGCCCCTGAGCCAGGGGTCCATCAGGCCCTCCCGAACGCGTGTTTGTTTTCTTCTCTGCTCATCTTTTATCCGTTAGCTTCAGACGGCTGCGGGCCTCAGAGCTGTGGGCATCCGCGTGGAGGGCACAGGGGTGGAGCCTCGGGCCCCGAATGCGAGCTGCTGCAATCGATCGTGCAAGCACGTCAGGAGTGCAGTGCAGCGCATGCAGAAAAAACCTGACGTGTTTCTGATTACTTCCACATTACAGCTGCAAAAGAACATGAAGAGAAACAGAAACCTTTAAACCTGCTTAATACATAAATGATGACCTGAGGTCAGTCCCGGGACAACGGCGATCAATAACACTGCTAATAGAAGAGAGTGTAAGCACAGTGGGGGACAGACAGTGGAGGAAATGGGTTTGAGAGTCTCCTCATTAAATAATAAAAACGGAAGCTGTTGCAGCCACCTCTGTTTGATTACTGTCCTCATGACACCAGCGTCATTTCTGACTGTCTTCTGAATCAAACATCTGCTCTGATGTTCTCCTGCCGCTCTGACACCTCACAGGGCTTGAGTGATGCTCCGATTCCTTTACAAAGTGTTTCTGTTTAGTTTTTAGTTTGGATATTTTCAGCTGTGTGTGCTTGACAGTGTGGCCGTACGCCCTGTCCTACTGTGTTGTTTTAATGTTTTTGTTGTGTTTTAAGATTCTGTGTATAGTCTCTTCACACCTTTGCTTTGACTGGTGGTAACTCCACATCAACATTAATCTGGACCCTAAAACCCTTTGTCTAGATCTCCGCAGTCTTCTGTTGATCCACTTTCTTACTCCAAACAGCAGCATTCGGGTCCCATTGATCTTTTTATGAATCCTGTTGGAATGGGACACAAATGCAGATAAGATGTGAAGATTATCAGTGAATATTGACTTCGGCTCTGTTCCTTACACACACTTCCTGTAACGGCATCACTTCCACACTTCTCATGAAATCATGAGAATTGCGTCTTCAGAGCTGACCCAAATAAACAAGTGAGGAGTGCGAACACAACTAAAGACAGCCAGTCTTCTCAGTGAAGTCTGTCAGGCCCGTATGCCTTAACATAAGCATTTGTTAAAGAATTGTTACAATAAACTTTCATAAGTAACAATGTGCCAAGCTTCAAAATGTTAATTAGCCTGATGTGGCCGACGTTTTTTTTTATTTAACTTTGTTAGCTCAGCTTGTGTAACTCTCCAAATATTACCATTTTACCAACGAATGCAGCTTTAGTCAAGCTTTATTATTCTATCGTAACCATGACGTAATTGAAAAGTTTGCTTTTACACGATATTGTGTGCATTTTCATAATGTAACAGTTTGAAATGAACCCCCACCAGCCTGTTAAACGCTGTGTTTCACAGATTGTTTACTCAATTGGCTTGCTAATCTGCACAGATTTAGAGCTTAATCAACTCGTGTCAATATGAATATTAAATAGCTGAATTGTGCAGCTTTTGCTGTTGAAATTCACCTTTTTTATTGTCATTATTGTGACCTGTCCAAACACATGAGTTTTTTTTACTGTTTTACTTTATGATTTAAGGCTGAATAAACCCTGTCATAGCTTCTGTTTATGGGTGAATCATTCTTTTAACAAAGATTGTTGTCCATGTGAAGTCTGTGAGGACTCTGGTGTATTTTCTGGCCTCATGGGAGCGTGTAGAAGCGAGACTCTAACGCAGAACGGGCTTCAGTCAGACACGCTAACAGTCTCAAATGCCAGATAAAGATTTTTGCCTGAAGCTCTTGTAATTTGTTTGTATTTTTCTGCCCAATGTAGTTTGCTCAGTTGTGTTTAATGATGATGGAAAGCATCTTATCTGGGTTTGCCAAGGGCACAAGCGTCTAACTGCAAGCAAACATTGCTTCTCTTCTTTAATGTCTGAAGTCTGACCGCTCAGATGGCTTGCGATTATTTGCATTGAACCCCATGCTGAGATTTTACGAGGGGTGTTGAGCTGCAGGGAGAGATGGAGGACAGATAGTTATAGAACCAGAGCGAACGAGGTAAAATAAACATCACTGAATCCAATAGAGGACAAAACCAGTAAGAAAAAGACTTCCCACACTTCAGAAATAAACATGCTGCCTCTGAATGGTTTGACTTTGACATGATTGCAGAAAACTGAAAGAGTCACACAACAGTGTGCAGTTAACACAGGGATGGAATATGATGGGATCTCTGTCTCGTGTATGACATTTAGGTTTAGTGGCTTTGTAACATATTGTGTTTAGGAGTTCAGATGATGCATTTTGTTTGAAATGGTGAGACTTGTTTGTTCAGACCACAGCACAGTACTGACATGTGAGCGGAACATTATTATAATGATTTTCTGGTTACTAAGGTAACCAGTTCTTGATGTTTGCATAATGGCAACACATGCATCACATGACAGAGCCTGTGAGGTGAGGACACGTCTTTATGATGTCATATCAAACATTTACGTGTAGACATTTTGCAGATGCAAATCTCGCTTTTTATCTGAAGCGACTTGAAAGGTGAGGAAAAATCTACGAGCAAGTGATTGTGTGTCCTTATAAGAGGGTATTACAAGGCGACGTTCATTCGCTGACCATAGGGATCAGGGAGGGCTGTAGATGTGTAAGAGTTTGTGAAGGTAAATTTTGTGAATTTTGCTGTAAATCAGGTGTTTGTTTCTTTCTCATCATTACTGACAGAAGATGAAGACCTGTCTATCTAAACAGTACTCAGATTACTGCTGTCTGACTTTCTTCATTTCATTTTTATATGCAATGAAATGATCTGTTCATCATAGGTGAACTGCTCAGTGTGCTGTGGCTGTTGGAGAAGCAGTCGGTTATGACGGTTATGTATCGTGTCGGTTAGTATCGGTAGTGCTATGATCTAGGGATGCACCGATACCAGTATCGGGCGATACTTTAAAATACTCGTACTCGTATTCGTACATAAATTGCCGATACCACGCTCCGATACCACTCAACTGTATTTCACTACACGGATGTGATTTGTTGTCCTACCTGACTTCAATGTCTTGGGGGAGACAACGAGCCGGAAACTTGGCTTCGGAGATTCTGCCCAAAAGCTCGTGTGTGAAAGCATCAAGACCAGACCAGTAAATTTTCACTGAGAACAGTAAGCAATGTCAGCGATTTGGGAATATTTTAAGATAAAAGAGGAGTAATGCAGTTTGTAAGATCTGTACTGCTACAGTGTCAAGGGGCGGAAAGTACATTGTTTAACACCAGCAATTTGATTAAACATCTGAAGATGCACCATAGTGCTAAGTACATAGAGTTCACTAATGCTGGTGCAAGATCGCAGCAACTAAAGTCTTGCAAAAGCGAGAGAAAATGTCCAAAGACAGCCTACGGGCTATTAAAATAACAGAGGCACTTACTCACTTTATAGCGCTCGATGACCAGCCACTTTCGGTTGTCGATAATGCAGGGTTTTGCCGTCTCCTCAGCGTACTAAAGCCAAGGTATGACATTCTCAGTCGCACATACATCACAGATGTAATGTTGCCAAAGGTGTACGATGGAGTGAAAAATTACTTTAGGTCTCTGGTGCATGATGCTACGGCAATAAGCTTCACAACTGATATATGGACCAGTAGTGTCTGCCCAATGTCTCTCCTCAGTTTAACAGCTCAGTGGATAGACGAAGCGTTTACGGTTCACCACATCACGTTACAAGCGAAGCCATTTCGGGGCTCTCACACCAGCCAAGCTATAGCTAATATATTCGAAGACATGCTACAGATTTGGGGCATCCCAAAAAGTTCAATCCATGTTGTGCTCAGAGATAACGCGAAAAATATGATTAAGGCCATGCTCCCTAGCCTGTCTTGTACTGCTCACCAGCTAGTGGTTCACGAGGGCTAACCAGTGGACACTGCTGGAAAAGACGGCAACTGTTCTGGGTCCATTTGAGGAGTTGACGCGAAAAGTTCTTCGGATGCCATGGCAGGAGACGTGATTCCTCCGATCACTGTGTTGCTAAGATTTCTATCTAGAAAGACAGAGGACGACCATGGCATCAAAACTATGAAGGGAACGTTAGCTGCAGCCGTCAAGAAGCGATTTGGCGATATTGAAGGAAACCCCCTCTACAGCCTCGCAACTTTACTCGATCCGAGGTAGGCCTGTATATGTGTGTGTGTGTGTCTGTCTGTGTGTGTGTGTATACGTGTGTGCAGGGCCGCATTAATGCAGGGGCTTACCTGGGCTTGCACTAACTCCGCCAAACAATGTGTTATTGAATAGTCAATACTACAAAAGACAATACATGGTTAACTGCTCTAGTGGCGTAGATGGTAACGCATGTGTCATAATCTTTTTTGACACGGTTGACCCGAGTTCGAATCCGCCTTTTGCTGAGCTTTTTTTTCTCCGTTTTCAAATGTCATATCATATCGGAAAGGCATTTTAATGAAAACGAAGGACATATTCGAAAGAAAGTATTGGGTGTGGTTAGCGTAGATGTAGGCAGGGCTTATAAAAGTTGAACAGGTTGCATCTTTTTTTATAATTTTAATTAGCATTTGCACGCAACATGTTATTATTGTATACTGTTTTAGTACAATACTTAGGTGAAGATCATTGCCAGTATTTGCAACAAGTAGAAAATCCTGCTATTTTAACAGTGTAAATATAATCTATAGCTATTTGCACTTAGTGCAAAGAAAATACTTTTTTGTTGCTGTTAACACTTAGTAAATAGCAACAAAACCAAGAGAGTTGAACTTTTTTGATGTCATAAGGGACTTTTTATCCCGAAAAAGCCGAAGGAAACCTTTGTAAAGTACTCCTTATGATCTGATTAATTTATAGCATTAATAGAAACATATTCAGACTGTACCTTTTTTGTGTATTGTTTATATCAAATTATAAATGAAACAGTGTTTTTTATAGTATAAAATAATTCAAGCAGCTGATTATGACTCTGAATATTAGAGCGCCACACAGTCTTGTGAGAATAAGATCAGTGACGCAGGTGACGGAGAGCACGCCGATGCACTGCAGGCTCGGTGACACTCAGAGATGCCGGTGCGGACACATTTGTAGGTCCTAAAAAAGAGGACATGTCCGGGCAAAAGAGGACGTCTGGTCACCCTAGTATGTGCGTGCGTGTGTGTGGATATATGCGTGTGTGTACTCAGATGTGAAAGCTGAATAGGATTCCATGCAAGTTAATTGACTGGGATGTTTTTTGTGGAATTCCCAAATGGCCACACAATGACCCTACATGTTTTGTATGTTTTAGGTATAAAGGTGTTTTTTTCTCAAACACCAACACTGCTGCAAATGCCAAGGAGATGCTAATGATTGAGCTGCACAGGCTGACTGCAGAAGAGGATAAGCAGCAGGAAGATCACAACCAGCATGAACCACCTAACAGAAAACCACGCAGGGACCAGGCCAGCAGCAGTTTAGACAAATATTTTATGAAATTGCAAATGAGCAAGCATCAGCAGCACTGACCCCATCTGCTGTAGGTTTTACTACACACCTTCGGGAGGCCCCTATGGCCCGTGAGGACAAACCAATGCAATACTGGGAGGTTACCAAAGTGTGGTTCCCTTCTCTGGCCAAAATGGCAAACAGATACCTCTCAGCACCGTGCAGTAGTGTTGACAGTGAACGGCTGTTTAGCTCAGTGTCACACATTGTTAATGAAACCAGAAACAGGCTAACACCTGATCATGCAGAGATGATTCTGTTTATAAAAAAAATCTCCCTCTCACTTTCCCCAAAAATACATAGCCTAGTTCAGAGGCTGCAACATTGTTTGTTTACATTGTTTGATTTGTTTAATAGTAGAATATAGTTTAAGTGAAAGTTTGTGTACTTAACAGCAGGAGGCTATTTTGTTCAGCTGAATGCTAATGAGTAATAGTTCTGCTCATTTTTTGTTAAGTTTTTCTGGTTGTGTTTACATTTTGTCTAAAGTGATGACATTGCCTTTTTTGTTAAAACCAAAAAGATGTTTATATTTTTGGCTTGGAATAGCCTTCTGTTAGCCTTCTGTTACATCCTTACTGTAGGCAAAAAATAAAACCTCCCTCCAAATTAATTGCACTTTCATTGAAACCAAATCTAAAAAGTGTCATGTATCGGTATCGGTACTTGGTATCGGCAAGTACACGAATAAAAATACTCGTACTCGTATCGATTTCATCCCTACTATGATCATTTTCTTAAAGTCTTAGGAGTGGAGTTGTTATTCAAGACACTTTTACTCCCGTTATGCCGTTAACACAACCCGCAGGAAAGATTATTCTGTTTAATAATCTGTTGACCTTTTATTAAAGACGAGCTGCTAATATCAGAGTTGTGTAAAGATGGAAAGATAATGCCCTAAATGAAAAAGATACCACTTTGTTGCAAGTCATCATTGCTTAAACATGTTGTTTGCTTCAAATGATAAATATATGTGATGTTGAATATGGAGTTGATGGACTGAATGTGGCTTTTGAATTTAGAGTAGATGGTTTTGACTGTGTTGTGGTCTGATAGCGCAGACAGCGGTGAGGTGGTACAGACCGATAACTCTGAAGTGAATGTACAGGAACAGCCTGCGGATGATGTAAATACAGATAATGATGTAGATGGAGGGGATGAAAGTAAAAGAACTTTTGATACTGAAAACGTGAAAGAACATTAAAGTTGTGAAAACATGTAATGTTGTGGCAGCAGCAGAATCTATTTTGTGCTTTTAATTTATTAAGTGAGGAGGACATGAATACTGAACTAGAGAATGATGTGTGTTCAAAACTCCTGTTACTGAGGGAAAACACCTTAAGAAATCTTAAGACTTTGATCTTATGATTTTGAGGACAGTATATAGGAATTGGATTCTGATGGTGAGGCTGTAAGTTCTAATGAAGGAAAAATTTTGTATACTTATGAGAAAGTGATATACCAGGTGGTAGATTGCACTTCTGACTGGGAAGCATTTATTGCTGCAGTTGTGAAAATGTTACAGTACAGCAGATGTATAGTTTGAAGAAATTTGTTTCCAAAGTGAAATTGGAATTAAGGTAAAAGGAACGTTTTTTTCTAGTTCTTCAGTGTTTTTTTGGGTGTCTTGGAAACATAATTTGATTAGAGATAATCTTAACCTGAGTGGTGCTAGGTGGATTCAGAAGCTAGTACTGTTGTTTGAACATTGATGTGATGTTTATCCAGGAAACACAGCGATTGTTTGAATGAAGTTGATTGGAGGAAAGTATGGCAGGGAAAAGGGTTAAGATTATCTCACACAACTCTGTTAGAGGGGCTCATTCTTTTCTCAAATAGTTATTTTTTGTCAGTTTCATGTGATATTAAAGTAATTTTCTGGTAATTCAAAATTTCAAAATGTTTGCTTCTGGTAATGGTGCTGAAAAATGCTGTCTCCCAGCAAAACAATATTAGTGGTTTCTTAAAATTGTAGAGCAATAAAGTTGTACAGAAAATGAGAAAGATAGGAACCATTTTGAACCTCATACTGTTGTACTGAACGTACTCTAGTCGTTACTGACATACTGACATACTCTAATCGTTCTGTATGAGTTGGTTGGTTCTATTCTCTGGGAACTCACTTACTGACAAAAATGTAAAACCCTCAATGCGCTGTAAGTCACTTTGGATAAAACTGGCTGTGTAGCAAATGTAAATGCTAATGGCAAGGGTATTTAATTACATTTTATTTAAATAGTGCTTTTTACAATATTGCATTGAATCAAAGGCTTTACATATAATGAAAAATGAAAGACAGAAAGCAGAAAAAAATGCGAATGGTACATATGGTATAGCAAGCACTGAGCCTTGTGACACTACATACTGAACTTATCGATATGACATTTTCACTCACAGCAACAAGCCACAATCGGGCAGATAATATGATTTAAACCATGTCAGTGCAGGTCCATTTAGGCCAAATTATTTTCAAGCCTATTTAACAAAATGCTTTAACAAAATTAGGAGGGGGCCAGAGCATGTTACAATGTGTCCGACATTGTGCTAGCAAGTTTAGACACCTTTAATATTATCTTAAGTGATCTCCAACTGACAGAGACAAACATTATTTGTGCTCACATGTTTAATAATTTTACTAAAACACAAATAATGTTTGTCATTTAGATTTAACCAGCACATTAAATTTGCTTTGATGTCAGGCGCTCTGGCTCCTGGTAAACATTTGACTATGGTGGCTGGCATATAGAACAATAGAATCTGTGATAACTAGGGCACTTTCAACAGGTGTCTCAGTGGGTGCATCACTGAGTAGGGAGAACATGTTTGAAACTGTAATAGGAAGTGTAGAAACTGTAATGTGAGAGCAGTGTTTTATCCTGCAGCTATGCCACCTTACAGTGGCAAGATTTCCCTGCTGCAGGGATCTGTAACCAAAACCAAAACAATGTATACGGACCTAGTCACATCCAAAGTCTACTCTAAAGCTTTATCACTCGTGTGGGGTAGTCGTTGCCTAATGGTCAGAGAGTCTGACTTGTAACCCGAAGGTCATGGGTTCGAGTCTTGGGTCTGGCAGGGATTGTAGGTGGGGGGAGTGAATGACCAGTGCTCTCTTCCACCCTCAATACCATGACTGAGGTGAGACCCTTGAGCAAGGCACCGAACCCCCAATTGCTCCCTGGGCGCCGCAGCAAAAAGGCTGCCCACTGCTCCGTGTGTGTGTTCACAGTGTGTTCACTACTTTGTGTGTGCACTTGGATGGGTAAATGCAGAGCACAGAGAGTATGGGTCCCATACTTGGCCACACGTCACTTCACTTTCCACTTTACTTTCACTTTCCACTTACTATCCTCAAATAAAGTTTGGATGCACTGTAAAATGTAATAAGTTGACTTTACTTAGAAAAGTCAGGAAACCGATTGCCTTAAAATTTCCAAGTAAAGCAGAGTATTAATGTTTAGTTGGTGTAACATGACACAATTTGTAGAAACAACTTGTTAATCAAGTATACTTAAGTACTGTTGACTTAAAATCATTATTTGAGTTAACTTTCTATTAGTGTTCACATTACTAGGAAAATATTAGGAAACTGATTACCTTAAAAATTCCAAGTAACCTAAACTTAAAATAAGAAGTTAAGACAAAAAGCAACTGAACTTGTGTTTAACATTGTTTATTATATATTAAATCTCTTCAGGTACTACAGCGTACTAAACATAGTCAGATGACCCAAGTCTATAAACAGCCCAAAAAGTAGACACATGGCATCTAGAAGATTTTTAAGATCCTCCATCACAATGACTCCTTCCAAGATTCCAAGATTGAGGTGTTTGAAGCCTCCAAATGCAGTGCTTGTGGGGAATCCTGGCTATCTTCTGGTATCACAGTCAGTATCCCGATGGAAAAAAAAAAAAGGAACAGCAATATTACAATTCTTGTTACATTATAAATGGACCATCTATTGGACCATGTTCTACTAATCAAAACTGTTGTTAAAGTACATTGAAGAAATTTGACAAAATGAACAGTACAATGGCTTGATTAAGAAAAGTGAAACAAAAGCAGGATTTACTTATCTGGTCCAAATTAAGGGGTTGACTAAAGCATAATTAAATGCCTATATGTCAAGTTTGTGTGGGGGTTATAGGTAAAGGTACTCGCCAGTACTTTTGTAAAAAAGTCAGAGGCTTCTTCTCCAAAAATGAGTGGAAGGCCACGAAGATGTCAGTGCTCTGGAAAAAAACAAAAGATACAATTACATTTTACAGTGTATGTGTAGCATAAAATTAAATATGAAATTAGTTAATAGGACAGTAACATAATTTAGTTTAAGAAAGAAGCATTGATAATCTTACCACAGGTTTGATTTGATCCTGAACAAGGTTCCTTGAATTCACTGAGTGAACAGTGAAAGGAGATTCTTTTGGTCCACTTGTTTGTAGTGCATCCACATGTTGGGAATAATTTCGTGTCAAATGTACCTTCAACGCATTAAAAGACTTAAATGAACACAAGCAATCTGTGTGAAGGCATGGAATTGGACAAGTTCGAAGTAGCTTCCATGTTTTATGCGATAATGCTTCAATAAGAGAGATCTCTTTTCACAGGAAAAAAACAATACTTACACTTCCATTGCATGTCTCATCATGTAGTAAGATCTGCAAGTAAAAGAATATATTTTATTACCACACATAAATTGGAAAAGAAAAATGAATGAAATGGAAAATGACAATCATACAAACATACAAATACATATTTAAACAAATCCTCTAATAAGAATAGAGGATATATCTAGGCCCATATATAGCAAAAATGGGTCCGAACTTTTATTAAATATAATGTCTTTGTTATAAGAAACACATGTTAAGTAATCTAATGATACATATTCCAGTATAACTCTGTGCCATAGTGCCTTAGAAGGGGCTTTATCCATTAACCTGTTTAGGAGAATACATTTCCTTGCACAAAATGTTAGGAACCTGCAAAGTGTCTTTTTATGTTGGTCAACAATAATGTCCTCATATATTCCAAGCAACATATGTTTTGGATCACAGCCAATATTAACAGCTAAAATAACATTAAGTTCTTGCTCAATCAGAACCCAAAACTTCTGAATCTCTCGACAAAACCAAAAACAGTGAATAAGATCTCCTTCCTCTGTTTTACACTTCGGGCACATTGGTGAACAGTCATCCGTAAACTTTTGTCTTCTTGTAGGCGATATATGAGCTTTCAATTGCATTGCAATTGCATTGCTTTTACCCTATTACATATGCTTAAGGTCCCTACATTTATCCATGCTTCCTCCCATTGATCGTCTGTGATTTG